>JASDQU010212956.1:5340-18415 GCA_032191745.1 Picea mariana
TAACACAATCATGACAACTGACAGCATATTGTTAGCCATTTGAACCCTGTCACATCTTATTGAAGCTACTATCATCCATGTAGACAAAATTACTAATGATAGCATCAAAATACGACTTCAAATGAGTTGATATGTTTGTAATATTTGCACGACATAAGCTTATCCTGAAGCAAACTGTGATTGATTCTCCATTCCACAATCATCTCTTGTTCTTTCTTAAGATCTATTACTTGATTTGAAACAATTATAGGTTTGTTGCTTGCTTGAGTTGCCTTCTTTAATTGTTCCATAGTTTGAAAAATTTTATTTGCCTTTACATGGTGAGCATGAAACACACAATCTTGACCTGCTTTGGTTAATTGATATTGATTCTTTGTCCTATAGAAGATTGCTTTATGATCATACAAGTATGGACTACCTAAGACCATTCCACATTCACTTAGTGGCACTACATCACATGTTACCTTGTCCACATACTTAGATGAAATAACAAATTTTAATGTGCACTGCTTGGTTATGTGCATTTGATGATTGTTGCTTATCCATTTAAGTGTGTATGGCTTATGATGCTTTTGTGTTTTTAACCCCAATTGCTTAACCAATTCCTCTGAAATTAGGTTAGATTGAGATCCACTATCGATTAATGTGTCAACCTTAGTGTGTCACATGATTACCCTTATATGAAACAAGTTACTTCTACAATCAATTCCTTCACCAATTTTACCTGTCATACCAACCAATTAGACATTTGATTCATCACCTGAATCCGATCCCAAGTCTATCGGTCGTGTTGTTGTCGCAATTGTTTTCCTCCCTTTCTTTCCCTTGAACCACTTTCGCCTCTTCTCAGGATACAATTGCCAACATCGGTCTTCATCATGCCCCTCTTTATTGCAGTTCTTGCAAGAGGGCCTCTCTTCATTTCTCGTCATTGCATTTGACTTCTTGCTATGCCACTTCCTTTTGTTCTATTTCCTTGAATACGATTCCCCTGATACTCCAACACTTGTTTTCCCTTCTTCAATGTATGTCTCTTGAAAAAAAACCTCATCAAGATTAGTTGGTCCAAACATGAATACAATGTTTCTAATACGTGCAGGTAAACCTATTATATACTTCATAAGAGTTTATTGGGTATGTAAAGGGATATCTAACATATGCCATTTTTTGAAAGCCATCTATATACTCTTGCATTGTTTGTCCTTTTCTTAGTTTTAAATCTTGTCATTCAATTAACGCTTTTTCTTTATAACCCAAAGAATAGAATTGTTTCCTAAGTGCATAAATGAAACTTTTCCATCATGGAAATATATTACCCACTCATTGCGTTCTATTTTGCAACTTGCTTTGCCACCAGATGAGTGTTGTGTCTGCAAGTCTAAATGATGCCAACTTGATTTGTGTGGCCTCATCCTTGATATGTTGCACACTGCAATAGACCTCCATCTGTCTGACCTAATTATCAAGTCTCTCTACATTAACTTCACCATTATATATGGGTAATTTGAATTTAACATCAAGTTTTAATAAAGGCATTTCATTCTTATGTTTATGGACATGTTTATTTGCATTGGATTTAAAACTTGAACTTGAAGAAGAAGGAACAAAAGGAGGTGATGATGGAGGCGAAGGAGGAATTTGAGGAGGATCCTCTCCTTCTTCACTTTTTTCCTTTGAAGATTCACCAAGAATTGGTCTCTTTCGTTCCAAGTAATCATCATACAAAACCTTCATCATCTCCAACATAGAAAATATTTTTTTTTAAACTCTTTCTCATGCTGAGAAAGTCCCTCTTCCAATGCCATCCTCTCGCTTTGAGAAGTTCTCTTTCTCAATCCAATCAATGGATTCTTTCCAACAAGCTCGCCTTCACCATGAAGTAGCTTTTCCCTAGTTAACATGCAAACTCAAATCCAAACGTCAACTAGCTCTGATACCACTTGATCCGAAAAGATCTTTTAAATGACAATGGTTGAGTTATTAAGCATGTGTTAATTTACCATTCAAAAACTTAAATGAGGAAGGAGATTTTAATGAAAGAATGTTGCAGCCATATTAAACAATACATAACAGAAAATAGACATAAGGAACAACAAACCATAACACCAAGCTTGATAACGGAATTCGGCAAGGTTGCCTACGTCTCCGGGCCTTTGTTTTAGTGGGGACGTTTTCTTATTGATTTATTCAAATGCTCAAAATGTACATAAAAATTGTATCAAATAGATTTCATATTGATCTCACTGTGTTCTGCTCGACCTCATAAATCCAATACAATTGACAGCACTGAAAAAAACCAAATATAACTCCTGGAAATGACCTCCAAAATTTGTTTAGCTCGCTGATTTTTCATACATAAATAAAACTATTCTGCTATACTTTACATAAATTCAACCCATGATACAATGTTATACCTTTTAGTTAAATAATATGAAGTTGTGGGATCAAATCCCTTTTTTCCACGGGAGAAAGTTTCACTTTTATATTCATAAGTATATAAAATTTTTACAGTGTAGCATATATATGCCAGCAAAACAGAATAAACCGTGACCTGTGACCACTGTGGGTGGCACGCACTGTCACACAAAACAGTCAGATAAATAATCATACAATATAGCATATCTATGCCTGCATACCGTGACCTGTGTCCACTGTGGGCAGCACACACTGTCCCTCAAAACAGTCAGGAAAAAAAACCCAACAAGTGATCTGGTTGTTCATCAAGCGGAATGCAGAGTGCATCGCTCGGCCACTCGTGAAGTGCGTGGATACAACCTTTCTTATTGCAGTTTCAAGATTTCTCTAACGAAGTAATGGAGGGTCGAGTGATCTGTAACTAATACAGTGACCCAGATGCCAGTGGAAAAAGGAGCCTGTATGATCTGTATCCAAAATAGTGATCCTGTTTCCAGAGTGTTTTTGTGATCTATAACAAATACAGTGACTCTTATGCCAGTGGAAATTGGAGTCTGTATGAATTATAACCAAAAACAGTGATCCTGTTGCCAGAGTGTGTTTTCTATGGCCTGTTCCTGCCTCGTCAAAGCTTGAGTTGAATAGGGGGGCCCTCGTTGCCATCCTCCCATTGGGCAAAAGTTATCAGTCCAGGAGGCCGGGCTAGAGCCTGTTTTGATAGCTGATTCGCAGTCTTATTTTCTTCCCTGAAGATGTGAGTGGATGTGAGGCTCTTGAAGTGCCTTTTTGCTATTGTGGTTCTCTCTTTCCAACACTCCAGTGCTACTGATCGGAGCTCGACTTTGTCATTTATCCAGTCGATAATGACCTTATAATCTCCGAGAAGTAGCAAATCTTCTATATTTAGGCTTCGAGTCAGGATGAGGGAAGCCCAAGCCCCCAGTAATTCAGCTTTTGTGTTGGTTCCTTGTCCTCCGTTGAGCGTCCATCTGTAGGAGGTGTGAGAGCTGATGTAAAAGTGGCCTCCTGCCCGCAAAGCGATCCATCAAATTGAGCAGCTCCATCGAACCAGGCGGTGGCTTTGTCAATTCGAAGTGTTGTGGTTGATCTGCAGATGTTCTGGGCAGTAGAGGAGAGGGTAGGATGGTTGACAGAAGATAGAATGAGATGTGTCACATAATTTTCCGAGGGGGAAATATCATCAAATAATGTTGCATTCCTTGTCAACCAGATATTCCAACTGATGGTGGCTGGCAATGAGGAATAGATCTTTTTTCTTGAGCACTAGGAGTTAAAGCAGGAGCGAGTCGAGGGTCCAAGCCACTGTACAGTTAAATTTAGTGTCTATGTGACTTGATGCCAGACCTGTTGAGTAAAGGTGCAACTCATGAAGAGATGGTACGAGGTTTCACTATGTTCCTTGCACAGTATGCACCGGTTTGGACCTGACCAACCCTTACTTTGGAGGATATCCCAGACTAGTAGTTTATTCTCCGTCAAAATCCAAGTAAACAATTTGAGCTTCAGTGGGCATTTCCACTTCCACGACCGGGTGTGCCAGGTCTGATCACTAGTGGGCCAGATTTCCTCTGTCAATGCTTTGTATATATTTCGGACAGAAATGATTCTAGATTTGTCGCCACCCGTCCAAATGAGGTTGTCACTTCTCTCCTGAAGGAAAATGCTTGCCTCATTTAGGTGTTGTGTGAATTGATTCCATTCTGCCAAGAGTTCTCTGTCAAGTAACAACATTGAGCTTGTTAACTAGGATTCACCAAGTGTATTGCTGAGGGGTGATTTTATGTGGAAGAGGTAATGATGGCCTAAATTGTGAAGGTGCTCCAACAGTCTAGAGGAGAGATGGGCCCTTATTCCCATGCCGAGGATGTCGTCTTTACCTAGTTCGATAGCTGTACCATTACTAGGCAGCCATGCGATCCAATGTAGAATGATTGGTAACGATCTTTGAAGGTGCTTCCAAGTCTGTGAGCCTCTCAGTGAAGAGGTGGAGGCAGATCTGAGCCAGGAATGAACCGACAAGTGTGGAAGATATTTGTCTTTTATGAGGTTGTGCCAAATGCCTGGAACCATCAGTATACGCCAAACTGTGTTTGTCGAAAGAGAAAGGTAGGAAAGGTGCAGGTTTCTCAGGCCCCAGCCACCTAGTGCTTTAGGTTTTGAAAGAGATTCCCACCTACATAAATGGATGCCTCTGCTATTCTTGCTATTTTTCCAAAGAAAGGAAAAAATTAACTTGCGTAGCTTCGTTAGCACAGATTTTGGGATGTATGCCAACGCCATCCAATACACCGGGAGACTTTCCAGGACAGCCTTTATCAATATGTATCTGCCGCCAATGGACAGACATCTATTGCACCAGTGATGAATTCTGCGATCAAAATTATCATATAACCAGCCCCAGTCCTTTGCTTTGTAACTTGTTGGTTTGATAAAGTATCCGAGATAGGTGAAGCCCATCTCCAGATCTCGAGAATCAATGTCAAAAAGTGTTTTTAACTCCAACAGGAAATCTGCCCTCGCTCCTGTGGCTAAGAAAATTGACTTCTGGTAATTTATTTTTAGGCCTGTGACAGAGCAGAAGGCAGTTAGCACCTGGAAAATTTCTTTCCATTCAGACATAGAATCCGATGTCATAATGATCACGTCATCTACGAAGAGTAAATGAAGGATTTGAGTCAGTCTTGAAGCTCTGATTCCCGTTAGATTGCCATCTAATTTTCTCCTTTTTAGCAAGATGTTGAGGCATTCTAAGACTAGTATAAAGAGTAGGGGGGAGAGGGGACATCCCTGTCGTAGTCCTCTTTCGCTGTGGAAAGTCTTTGTCGCCTCTCCATTGATTAGAACTGCCAGTGAGGCAGTAGATAAGAAGCCCATCATCCATTTTGTGGTGGCTGCCCCAAATCCACATTGGATCAGGATGAGATGAAGGAAGTTCCAGTTTACACAGTCGAAAGCCTGTTTTAGATCTAGTTTTAAGAGGATGGCAGGAAGGTTTTTTGTTTTGATGCTGTGTAAGAACTCTTGTGCTGTGCCTATAGCATCAAGGATTTGTCTCCCCTTGAGAAAACCAAGCTGCTCTTCTGCCAGTTCCTGCGAGAGAAGAGGGCGAAACCTGGTTGCAATAATCTTGGTGATGATTTTGTAGCTGAGATTACACAACGAGATTGGTCGGTAGTCCGAGAACTGACGGGGATGGTTCTGTTTTGGAATCAGGACAATGTAAGTGCTGTTCAATTGTGTGTTAACCTGTCCTCTGATCCTCGAATCCTCAACGGCTTCCAACAGGTCTTGTGCCATTAAATCAAAATATTGGAGGTAGAGTTCCACCGTCCATCCATCGGGACCGGGGCTTTTATCTTTTTTAAAGCCTTTTATTACCTGTAGAATCTCCTCTTTGGTGCAGGGAGCTTCCAGTTCTCTCGCTTATTCTTCCGTGACCATCCGTGGGAAGAGTTGAGCTGCATCTGCCTGGTCCTGTATAGTGACGTTTTGATCTTCTTTGAAAAATCTCTTGTAGTAACTATGTGCCTCAAATTTGATGTCTTCTAGCCTGTGAGCAGTGTTGCCATTCTCTGCCTCAATATCCCAAATAAGTTTTTTTATTTCTACGATGGCTTGCAAAGCGGTGGAAGAATCTGGTATTGCTGTCTCCACTACTAAGCCAGAGCGCGCGACTTTTTAGACGCCATATATTCTCTTCTGCCTGGAGAATGTGCATTCGGGATGCCTCTAGAGTGTGTAAATCTGCATCAATTCCTATCTTTTGCTCAGATCGCACCTTGAGCCTGTGTAAACAAGAGATTTTAAATTCGAGCTTGTTCAGGGTGGCTGTATCATGCGTTTTCTTCCATTTCAGCCAGGTTATAGTGTTTGTTCTAAGACAATTTAGCTTTCTGACTAGATTTCCTTGTGCATCTCCTGGTAGTGAGAGTGATGGATCAGTCCATACATTTTTCACAATCTGGTCGAATTCAATGTCCTGCATCCATGTTGGATTGAATTTGAATGGATAGCTTGCCCCCGTCTTGCCTTTTCCAAGCTGAAAGCAGATGGGAGTGTGGTCGGAAAGGAAGGTCAAGTCAACCCAGGCCCGTGCCATGTGTGAGGAAGTGAGCAGGTCTTCAGAGATCAGGAATCTGTCTAGGCGCTTTTCAATGCTGTGGGTGCTCGATCTTCCATTTCGCCATGTAGGCAGTAGTTCGGCTGGTTCTAAATCAATTAAAGCATTTTTTGTGAGAAGCTTGGTGAAGAAGGGCGCTAGTGTGTCAATTCTTGCCTTGACGCCCCATATTTCTTTTGACCTGAGCGTGAAATTTAAGTCTCCGGCGATTATAATGTCTTTTATAGCAAGTAGTCCCAGGCTGTCCAACTTCTCCCAGAAGTCTCTGCGGTCCAGACACGGTCCGTAAGTGTTGAGCAGGGTTAAGGAGGAGTTTAGTTCGAAACATGTGCCAGTTAAAAGAATACCACCTGGACTGAGCAAAGGCGTAAAATCAAATTGTGGCGGGTCCCAGGATGCCAGGAGTCCACCTGAGCTTCCTATGGAGCTAGCTGCATAGACCATCCAGTCCGGTCTGAGGGAAAAGAGGAAATTTCTTGCAGCTTCAGCTTCCACTAATGTTTCTTGTAAAAAAATTACTGTTGGTCTAATCTTGTCTAGTAGTCATCTCATGGAGGATAGTTTCAGGAGTCCTCCAACCCCTCTGATATTGAGGGAGATAAGTATCATGGTTTAGCCCTAGATTGGGCTTTTAATCCTCTAAGGGCTCGAGTTGAATGATCAGTAGGTTGTGAAGCTGAGCTTGAAGCCACCACGATCTCCTTTTTCCTTGCACTACGAGTTTTGAGAGGCGAGATCTCTGAGGCCAATCCTCTGGACCAAGATGGTACTGCTGCACTATTTTCATTTTTTCCTGTGGTCGATGAAGAGTTACCCGTGGATTGGATGAGTTGTTTTCCAAGGTAAAGCGGTAGTGGGATAGAATCAAAAGGTAGAGGGGAAGCTGGTGTAGGGGTGTGTAACAGAATGTCCAAGTCCCTGGCCGATAATGGGTGTTCCGTGTAGCCAGAAGGAGGTGTGGTATCTCTAACTAGGAACTCGGAGTCTGCCAGGGGTTGAGTGGGAGTGAGTTCACTATGAGGGGAGGGGTTAAGCAAGGGTGAGGAAGAGTGGGTGCTAATGGGGTCATTCGACTCTAGAGGAGGAGCCATAGCATCTAACCGTGCAGGGATGTTGGGCGACAGAGGCAGATATGTGTTTTCAGAAGCAGTGGTGGGCTGTGTGGAGATTGTATCCAATGAATTTAAATTGAGCCTCTCCCAAGATGATAGAGATTTGTAAAGTGAAGGACAGTAAAACATAATCTTGCTCACCATTGAACCATCGAGTGGGTCTGTGTTCATTTCTTGCTGTTGAGTTGTTGACTCCCCTGCAGAAGCATCAGACTGTGTGTCACAGCCATTTAACCTGACTTCTTCCGACGAGGATGCCTCTGGTTCAATGGGAGGATGCTTGTAACAGTCCCATCTCAAGTGGCTGGTTCTGCGGCAGAAGGAACACCTGAAAGGGATTCCCAGATAGTCGATTCTTTGGGCTATAAGCTATCCTCTCCATTCTATGTTCAGGACTTCCGGTAGTCCTGCATGAATATCTAGTTCCACCAGGATTTTAGCCATTTTTCGGTCTGATGAAGCCAGGGAGGCTGTGTCCACTGTTAAGAAGTGCCCCAAAGATGATCCGATAAGTTCTAGGGCCTCTTGGTTCCATAGTTGTAGAGGAAGTCCAGGGAAGAGAACCCAGAGGTGCCTGTAGGAAAAATATTCAGTGGTAGGGTTGAAGCTGAGCCTCCATCGCTTTAGCATGAGGCTACCACCTCCAACCACCCAGAACTTGTCCAGGACTCGAATAGTATCCTCTGGCGACTTAAATATAAAGCCAAACCATCGCTTTTGTAGAAGGAGTACTCTGGGAGAATACCCTAGAAGAGGCTGCCATGAAACTGTTGTCCAGTCTTCCATGCTCTGATTGCATTTGTCTTTGTAGGCCAGTCTGCCAACCAGAGCACATAGTGCCAAGTTGCATGCTTCAGACAGTCCCACATCCATGCCAAGGATGAGTTTTGGGTGGACCTTTTTTGGTTTCTAGACCCTCTGTGGCTTATGTCTGTTGGTAGGAGAGTGGCCAGAGGGGGTGCTTGTTTGATTTTTGTAACCACCGTATCTGTTGTAAGTGTGGGGCTTGGGAGAAGGTTTCTCAGGTAAAGGATTTAGTGGTGTAGTTTCTGCGTCAGAAGAGTGGAGCGTGGAGCCAGGCACGGGATGTTTGGAGACTGGGGTAAGCTGGTTTTTTAGGTAGTGTTTGTTTATCATCTCGTCAATAGTAGCCATAAGGTCTGGGTGGTCCCAGGGGTCCCCGGTTTGCCTATCAGTATCGGCCGGGTTTAGTGATTCCATGATAGTTGCTACAGATGCTACAAAGATATGATCTGCCTGGGATGGTGGGGAAAGTGACAGGGGTCCTGATAGGTACAGGTTGGACCCAGCTTGTGCCCCGTGGTGTCTGTTGTCTTTTGTGGGATTTGGGGCAGGTAAAAACAGGCAGGTGTTGGAGCGAAAGACAGATTATAAAAAGAGATCGGGGTTTGTGCAAAGGCAGGTGCTAAGGGTAATCTTAAAGTAGGATCTGGATCCCCGAGGAGATAGTTGTCTTTGGTGGGGCTTGTGGACAAGTAAAGCAGATAGGAGCAGGGTCGAGCGAGAAAGTGCAGATTTAAGTGGGGGTCACAATTTAAACCAGAATATAAAGTGAGGAAGAGTTTAACAGACAAAAACCAAAATAACCTGAGAAGCTTCTTGTGTCCGACCTCATCCGACCCTATCGGTTGTGTTCCTCTCTAAGCGTAGAGGTGTTTTATCTCCGAGTCAAACATTCAAACTCTGGTCTCCCTCCCAATCCAGTGCCTTCCATTTCAAACCAGATGATCATCCAATCCGGTGTTTTCGATTTCGAACGAGTCGATCGCCCAATCCGGAGTCTTCGTTTTCCCGCTCCATCGCTGCAAAAGCTACCAATTTTATGACGGGGATCAAATCCCTACAACCCACGAATTCTTGGCTTGAAATATGCAAAATATACCTTAAAGTATGATTCGATCCACTTTTGGCATATAAAGTAATCCTCACCTTTCCACGTGGCTTAACAAACCATATAATATAGTTTTAATAACCATATTGGGATTTGTTATAAAAAAATGTGGCATAACCTTTTATGGGATTTACGCACCTTTTATGGGTTTTAGATACCATATTATAATTTGTTGGCACATTACATTTAATTCGTGGCATCCAACCATATGGTACGTAGCATATAGTTTGGATAAGGTTTAAATATGGTATATCCCATATGCTTTGAACATGGCATAATATATGGTAATTAAACCATATGATATAATATCGTGGCTTATTTCATGGCATTAATCTCTTAGAAAATAAAGTTGTTTTGATTTTTTTTTTAATCTATGGTTTAAAAAACCCTTTAATATAATGTGATATGAGACTTTGAGTTAGCACATTTTTATGCCACAAAATATTAAATTGATAATAAATATAATATTGCCACCTCAAATTAACACAATCATCTGTTCAGTCTATTACACGTACTTTAATATTTTCATGTCATTTTTTTAGATCAATTTTGATTTTTTTTTATTTGTTTATGCAAAACTTTCGAATGTGATAATTCTCGTATATGATGTTTATTTGAGGAAGTAAATATATGGCCAGAATCAGTGCGATGAGCTGGTCGCAATGGAATTGGTTTCATCTGATTCTGAGAAATTTCATTTTTGAGCATTTTCTGGACCTGGGGAGCCCCCCTGGATCTGATTCTGAATCAATTGAGGAATATAGCAATTCCACATTATTCAACCAAGATGAATGACAAAATGCAATATTAACATAGAAAACCAACATTAAACATAACAAACATGGTCACCATAGTCAACCATTGATCACTATAATCAACATGGTTTTCCATAGTTAACCATTACTCACCATAATCAACATGGTCAACAATAGTCAACTTAGTGTGATGCTTATGAATGTTTGACTATGACTAAACTTTAATATTCCACCCATATTCCAATATAAAGAACACAATTCATAAACATGACACTCAAACATAACCCTACAACAATGTAAGAAGGTGGCATAACCCTAAATGAACATCGCAATGTGACATAACTTTTTCAAGGATAACTTACGTCAAATACCTACATTTATCAATGGTTGTGTCACATTTCAACTTACATCTTGAATGTCTTATGTTGAATTTCATTGTTCCTTAATGGTTATGTCACATTGTGATGTTCATTTAGGGTTATGACACAATGGGACATTCCATTGAGTAATGTAGAAATTCGACATTATTCTTCCAATTTGAACGATGCAATGAGATATTACCATAGTAAACCAAAGGGTTAAACATAATCAACATGGTCAGACATAGTTAATCATTAATCACTATAATCACTATGGTTTTCCATAGTTAACCATCACTCACCATAATCAACATGGTCAAMCAKAGTTAACTTATTATGATGCTTATGAATGGTGGACTATGGATGAACACTAATTTGGAACCCATAKAGGACACAATTCATGAACATGACACTCAAACATAAGCCAAAAGGAATGTCAKGAGGAGACATAACCATAATGAACGTCCCAATGTGACRTAATATTTTCAAGGCTAAYTTATATCAAATAACTTCATTCCTCAATGATTGTGTCACATTRTGACATACATATTCAATGTATTATGTTGAATTACATCATTCCTAAATGGTTAGGTCACAATGTGATGTTCATTTAAGGTTATGACATATTGAGACAATGAATTGGGGAATGTAGCAATTAGACATAATTCAACCAAGATGAATGCCGCAATGAGATATTACCATAGCWAACCAAGGTTAAACATAACCAACATGGTTATCAATAGTCAAACATTAATYACTATTTTCAAATTGATTTTCAATAGTTAACCATWACTCACCATAATCAACATGGTCAACAATAGTCAACTTAGTGTGATTCTTATGAATGATTCACTATGCATAAAATTTAATTTGGCACCCATATTCCAATATAAGGAACACAATTCATGAACATGACACTCAAACATAACCCTAAAAGAATATGAGAAGGTGACATAACCCTAAATGAATGTCATAGTGTGATGTAACATTTTGAATCCTAACTTACGTCCAATACCTAGCTACATTCCTCAATGGTTGTGTCACATTGCAACTTACATCTTCAATGTGTTATGTTGAATTGCATCATTCCTAAATGGTTACATCACATTGTGATGTTCAATTAGGGTTATGGCACATTGGTACATTCCATTCAGGAATGTAGAAATTTGACATTATTCTTCCAATATGAATGACACAATGAGATATTAATATAGTAAACCAAGGTTAAACATAACCAATATGGTCAGCCATAGTTAACCATTAATCACTATAATCAACATGGTTTTCCATAGTTAACCATTATTCACCATAATCAACATGGTCAACCATAGTTAACTCACTATGATGCTTATGAGTGGTTGACTATGGATGAACTTTAATTTGCAACCCATATAGGACACGATTCATAAATATCACACTCAATCATAACCCTAAAGGAATGTCACAAAGTGACATAACCCTAATGAACATCGCAATGTGACGTAATATTTTTAAGGAATTATGTCAAATAACTTCATTCCTCAATGGTTTTGTTGCATTATGACGCACATCTTCAATGTATTGTGTTGAATTGCATCGTTCCTAAATGGTTACATTACAATGTGATGTTTATTTAAGGTTATGACACATTGCGACATTCCATTGAGGAATGTAGCAATTCGAAATCATCCAACCAAGATGAACGACGCAATGAGATACTACCATAACAAAACCAATTTAAACATAACCAACATGGTCAACCATAGTAAACCATTAATCACTATGATCAACATGGTTTTCCATAGCTAATCATTACTCACCATAATCAACATGGTTAACCATAGTTAACTCAATGTGATGCTTATGAATGGTTGACTATGGATGAACTTTAATTTAGCAGCCATATAGGACACAATTCATAATTATCACACTCAAACATAACACTAAAGGAATGTAACAAGGTGGCATAACCCTAATGAACGTCACAATGTGACGTAACATTTTCAAGGCTAACATATGTCAAATATTCATTCCTCAATGGTTATGTCGCATTGTGACATACATATTCAATGTATTATGTTGAATTGCATCGTTCCTAAATGGTTACATCACAACGTGATGTTCATTTAAGGTATGACACATTGCGACATTCCATTAAGGAATGTAGCAATTCGAAATTATTCAACCAAGATGAATGACACAATGAGATATTACCATAGTAAACCAAGCTTAAACATAACCAACATGGTCAGCCATAGTCAATCATTAAGCACTATAATCAACATGGTTTTTCATAGTTAACAATTACTCACCATAATCAACATGGTCAACAATAGTCAACTTAGTGTGATTCTTATGAATGGTTGACTATCAATAACCTTTAATTTGGAACCCATATTCCA
>JASDQU010212958.1:0-12582 GCA_032191745.1 Picea mariana
GGAAGTTGTACAGGTTGGATGTAGGTCAGTGGTACAGGTTGGTATAGTTTTACAGTGGTATATCTCACAGTGATTGTGTGACAGTGGTTCCATAATTCTACTTATATGTCAGGACGGTTGGACAAGGTAAGGACAAGTGTTTATAGCCACCTTCCTGTTGTAGCTGAATAAAATAGGGGTTTTTATCCTCCTTCTGGTTGTAGCTAGAGAATTGGGGAGTTGGAGGTTCCCTTATGTTGTAGCCTGAGAAACTAGGGGGTTGGAGCCTCCTTCCAGCTGCAGCTGGAAACAAAGGAAGTTGGTGCTTCCAATGAATGTAATTCTTAAAGACATATAAGAAAAATCATTATGTGGTTTTCTCCCGCTTTGGGTTTCCACATAAAAACACTAGTGTACAGTGTATGTGTATGTTGCTCATTTTTTCATTGTTTATTTACTCTGCAACTATTGGATGATAATGCTACATTGATATAACACTTGCATTTTGTGGTTAAAAGGGATTCAATTGCTCTATTACTGATTCACCCGCCCTCTCAATAATCCATCATTGACTATAGAATATTTGAAGTCGATCTATCAAAATCTTCTTTTGAGCTTAATAAGTAGTACTCTTTCAAAGTTCTCTTGAGCCATTTTACCATTCTTTTATTTTGAATGTGATCATAATCTTTATTAAATTGTGATGGATGCGAGGATTTTATTATTTTCTATATTATGTGGTGTTTGAGGTTCCTAGTCCACTTCTCAGGAATTATCCTTATATAAAGGTTTATTTTTTAGTATTTTTACTTTTATTGGGCCATAAAGAGTTGGATTCAGTCATTTGATAGAGTCATGTATTATTTTGGATCTAATATATTTAAAGAAAATCATAATCCAAAGAGGAGTACCACCTATTTAAAAACACAGGGGGATTTGTATCCACATGAGGTTGTCATTTTGGTCTTGACATCTTCAAATGTCAACATTTTTAGCGACCATACTAGGGAAGCGAATTTGAAAGATTGGTTTTAGACCAAAAATTTTCATGACTTTGCCTCAACCCAATCAACCCCCACTATAAATTGGATTGGGAAACCATAGAAGTATTCTGCATCATTTATATAATATTACAATAAAAATAGCCCAAAGTAGAGAAGAGATAGAGAGATCTTGGCACACTCTTGTTCAAGAAGAAGAATGACAAATCCTCAGAAGACAAAGAAGATACAAAAGAAAAATTTGAAGAGCTCAAGCACAAAATAGAAATTGAATATGGATGAATATAAGGGACCATTGACCAGAAGTAGGAGTAAGCAGTTGTGAGTTGAGTAATGTCTGTTTGAAGAAAGAAGATATATCCAAGAATATGTGATAGGGAAGAAAGACAAGAGGAAAGACATGAAGAAAGAAACAAAGAAAGATGTGAACCAAGGTATAGAATCTTGAGGAGAAGGGTAAAAGATTATCCTTTAAACCTCTAGGGAGAAAAACATGAGATCCCTATTCTTCCAAAGGGGACATTGAAAAAATTCTCATTGGATGGAGTGATTGATCCAAAAAGACATGTAGATATATTCTTAGATGTTTGTGATTTCGATCTTATGAAGATGATGATGTAATTGTCGTAAGATTATTTCTCCAAATATTGGTCGATCAAGCTTATGAATGGTACACATTACTTCCTACAAGATCATTTGGGTCATTTGGATATCTTAAAACAATGTTTCTTAATATGTTTGGTCCTCCAGATTCCTATCACACTCTTCTAACAGACTTTACTCAAATTTTTCTGAGAAAAAATGAAAGAATTTGAGATTTTAATTTGTGATTTAATAAGACATTGAACAAAATACCAGAAGCAAAAAGGAAAAATTCTCCAGTAACACTTAGTTGTTATAATAATTCCATGCATGCCAATGTAAATTTCACTATTAGATCCTCTTAAATTGAAAATTTAGATGAAGAAATGGGAAAAACCACAGAGATGGAAGAAATTATTGATCTAGATTATTTTCAGCACGAAATGAGAGCGGAGATATAATAAAGAAATATACAGAGATATTGAAAAAGATAAAATAATATAACAAATATATATAAGATATATAACAAGAGGCACAAATATACAGTAATACACAATTTCTATTAATGAGTGAAATGTACAAAACTGTAGAAATATAGAGTGAAAGGCTTGCTAGAATGGTGGCAGCTTATATCTGAGAAGAGATGTGAAGGCTACTCACATATGCAAGAAGATGATTTTACAATGAGTCTCCAAAGGCATTTTTATCATAAATAAAATCCAAAACCCTAACCCCGGAAGATGAAAATCCAACAATTTTGTGGACCTCGTTTTGGTTAGTTTGGTGTATCAACTTCCCGAGGGTGTAACTTTGGCATACAATCTCTTTTTGGGGCGAATGAAGGCCCATTGAAAAGGTATGGACAAGGAGATTAATTTTTGGGGTTCAATAAGATTCTTTGGATATCATTTAGGTGCCCGATCACGAAAAAAAATCATTTGGGCCCTAAAAATGGCCCCGAAAGTTTAGGAACCGAAAAACTGCTAAAAATAGTAAATTTCTATAATATTTTTTTGAGTCAATTGGAATAGGTCGGTGGCCACCAATATCCACCTAGATCAATCCTCCCTCCTTAGGAAGAAATGGTCTCCATTGCATTGATTTCTCTGGGGAGAAGGGAAGGCGCTTGTTGAATCTGAACCTTGGTGAGTAGCTTGCCTTGCTGGAGAAGTTGTGATGATTGATTTGTGGGAGGTTGTTGAGAACCTGATGAGATGACTATGTGCAGAAGGAATTTTTTCACTTTTCTTCAATCTTTTCGACCTGCTTATGTTGGATAAAAGGTGCTTGGACCGAGGATGCAATGTTTGTCCTGTCCTTTTGTTCACCTTTTGAACAGATTGTGAAGAAGATAAATTTTGTAGTATGAGATACTATCTTGGGACATTGTTTAGGTGGGACAATAGTTGGAACTATCTCTGGTATCCTGTAGATATCACACCTAGAGTAACAATGAAACTATGAAGAAGAGACTCATAAATAACATGGCACTTCCACATATATGGTTGGAACAAAAGAACATCACAGACATCCAATGAGACAACATCACATAATACCACATCCTTGAAGGGATGGATGTCATATGATAATAAACACTATTGGTTGACATGAAGATATCATCCCTGGTGAAGTCACCTGATGTTGTATGGTTGCGGGTGTGGTGTTGTTGGCAATCCCAACTGTTTGACAACCTCTACTAAGATGAGGTTTTTTTGGATTCCACTATTAACAATGAAATGCAACAAGGTCCCCTTCACCCACATCTGTGAATGGAAGAGGTGCTCCCCCTCTTCGGGATTTGTTGGTTCTTTTGGTTGAATTGTTGTGGTCGCAACATTAGTTGTGGGGTTTGTGTCAATGATCTATCTTATTCCATTATTTTTTGAATCAGATTTTGAATTCGGGTTCAGATCGTTTTATTTGATCTTAACCACCAATGAATGTTTTGAGCCACATTCATCGGTGTTGTGCTAGGAGATTTTATGAAAATAACACCACTTTCTAGTGCCCTTCTTCATATTTTCATGACCTTTATTTTCCGATGGCTTAGAATGGTTTTCAGGAATTTGTTTGTTAGGGTCATCTTTACCATACTTTAGTTATTACGGAATTGTAGAACCAAACTCCCTTTTTTTTTGGTGCCTAAATTTCTTCTCAATTTTGAAAACATATCGATAGGCAACTCCCAGCGATGAGATGTCCAGAAACTCCATTTCAGTTAGGATGTAACTGTGTAGAGCCCCACGATATTTCAGAACCATATGCCACTTAGAGTCTTTGATACCTAGCTTGGTGCGTAATGTATGAAAATTATTTGTGAACTCCGACACTATTTGGCCCCTCTCTTTCCGTAGTGTGGTCCATCTCATGTATGGGTCATTGTAGTTACCAACATGGTAATATTTTTCCTTGACCACATCCACAAAAAAATACCAAGTGGGTTCAGCCCCATATATTCCAGATTCCTCTGTGGAACTTTTCTCCTAGTCAATTTCCAACCAACGTTTGACATGGGGAAGAGCTTTAAGGAGTGCGAAGGTGATATTTTCCCTGTCAGAAAAATTGTGAACATAGAAATAGCCTTCTATCATATTTAACCATTTTTTCTAGGGCATCCTCATCTATCTGACCTTCAAATACAGGAATATCAAAATTGACTTGTACCTTGAAAGCAGAGGTGATTCCAAAGTGGTCGCTTGATGAAAATTTTCCTGCTGTTATCGATAGACATTGAAGGATGTGGGAAAAATTCTCAATCATTTCGTCCCTCTGTTGCATGAGAGCTTGCTCAAGCAACAGATTGATAGAATCTTCTGCTCCATCATTTTTATTTTCTTCCTCCATGGAGGGTTTCTTAGGCGTGTGAGAGATATTTTTCTCAAGAGATACAAGCTCAAGACCCAAATTTCTATACTCAAACCTCGTCAGGGACATGCACTGAAAAACGATTAAGAGAAACCTACTTTGATAAAACTGATCTAGATTATTTTCAGCACGAAATGAGAGAGGAGATATAACACAGAGATATTGCAAAAGAGCCAATAATATAACAAAGATATATTGGATACATAACAAGAGGCACATATATACATTAATACACCATTTCTATTAATTAGTGAAATGTACAAAACTGTAGAAATATAGAGTGAAAGACTCGCTAGAATAGTGGCAGTTTATCTCTGAGAAAAGATGTGAAGGCTACTGACATTCGCAAGAACATGATTTTACAATGAGGCTCCAAAGGCCTTTTTATCATAAATAAAATCCAAAAACCTAACCCTGGAAGATGAAAAGCCAACAATTTTGTGGACCCCATTTTGGTTAGTTTGGTGTATTAACTTCTCGGGGGCGTAACTTTGGCATAGATTTCCATTTGGGGCACATGATAGCTCATTGGAAAGGTATTAATGAGGAGATTCATTTTGGGGGATCAATAAGAGCCTTTAGTTATCATTGACGTGATCGATCGTGAAAAAATGTTTTTTAGGCCCTCAAAATGGCCCTGGAAGTTTAGGAACCGAAAAATCGCTAAAAATAGTAAGTTGCCAACAAACTGTTTTGAGCCAGTTGGAATAGGTGGGTGGCCACCAATATCCACCTATATCAATTATGTTTTAAACAAGAGATGACCCTGATATTATTATTGGAAAAGTGTGAAGGAAAATAGATAATTTGGCCATTTCTTATCAGGGGGCATCAAGTTCAAAGAAGAATGAGGATAAAAAAACATGCCATTGTAGAAGTCAAGGAGCCGAAGGAGGTTTCTTCAAAGGGACCATACCTAATGTAAAAATTGACCATATTATAGAAAAAGAGACAAAGAAGAAGATATATATTTTCCAAATGAGAAAAACTATTAGGAAGATGCATAATGAAATAATTAGATGAAGAAGAAATGAAAAAATCATGCCTGATTCAAGGATGCCAATTCCAGAACAAAGGAGAAATCTTGGTCAAGAGAAGAGGAAAATAATAGAAAATATTAATGATTAGTAGAGACAGATAATTCGAAGGGCACCTAATCCCAATGCAATAATACTCGAAGAAGCTTATTATGAACAAAATATGAACAAAATATTGAAGAAGAGGCCGACTATATTCAAGAAGAAATGATTGAATCTGTAGATACAGATGGATGTGAGACATCCATGTGCATATTTGAAGAAAATGAATAAAATGGCATCTCGTAAGACAATGTTGTCCAAACACGGGGAAAATCAAATAAATCCAAAGAAAGTGAAAAATAAAAATAAAAAGAGAAGAGTAAATCAAGTGAATATCAAATAATTGTAAATACTCCTTAGATGATGTATAATGTGGTCGATGGTCTTAGTAAATTAAGAATCACTTTACCCTTCATGGAAGTACTAAAAATATCACAGTAGAGGGAAAACATTCTCAAACTTTTAGATGATCCAGGCGAGAGAATGGAAGTTGTTATTTCAAATCCAAGGCAAAATCATACCATATCAGTAGTCAAGTTGAGAGGCAAAATTTCACCCATTTATATTTCGATTGAAAACTAGATGTTGTGATTCACAATTGTTTGATAGATTATGGAGTGGTGAATAATATCATGCCCCTAACAGTAATGGAAGCACTTGGTATGGGTTGTACCAAATATTATGAAACATGAGAAATTATTTATGTAATTGATTATAGAAAATTACCATCCTATGGAGAAATCAAGGACTTTTATGGACTTGGATTACTGTTCCCCCCCATATTATCATTGTTTTCACTATCAGAGTGGTTGATCTTCCCCCAACATATAGAGTAATCCTTGGAAGAGATTGGGATTCAATGATTGGCGCTTACATAATGAATGATGTTAGTTGCATGATGTTGTTGAAAAAATATGGGACAATGTTGAAATTTCCTTGTGAGCCCAGAAAACCATTTTCATTCAAAAAGAGAGATAATGAAATGATGTAGGATTATATAGATGCAGGTATTGGAAATTATGCTATACTTGATTTGGAGCAGTCAGAAAGTTGGAAACAAAATGATAATTCATTCACTAGATAATGGAGAATTTCATTTGATGGCGCATGCTCAAGCTTGAGGAGAGGGGTTGGAATTGTACTTAAAATTACCGATAAATTCATATATCCACATGCTATCAAATTGGGATTTACATGTACCAAAAATGAAGCATATTATGAATCACTAATTCAAGGGATGATTCTAGCCATGTAAATTAACATTGAACACTTGATTATAACTGGCGACTTTGAATTAGTTATAAATCAAGTAATTCAAAGATATAAGATCAAGAAAGAAAAAAACAAGATGTATGTTAAAAGAGTAAATAAATTGATGCATGCTTTTTTTTCATTCAATATATCCTTTGTCCCTAGAGAGAAAAATCAAAAGGTGGATTCATTGGTGATTGTTACTTCATTATATAACCTAGAGGACATTCAAATCAAAAGTTCATTTCAAGTTAAAGAATTTTCATACCTTCAGTTCCCGATAATCAAGAATACCTTCAGGTATTTGAAAATGATGAAGAGTTAAATGATTTCTTGGCCAATGAAAATGATTATGAGGAGAATGACAATAGTGTTTCCCCTATTCCAAAGGACTGTGTAAAATCAGAGTCTCTTTTTACAAGAGATGATCAAGAAAAAAATCTTAATGAAGAGATATTAGCTTGAAAGGTACAAGAAACAAAGAAAATAAATATTGGAACTGAATATTTCCCAAAATATGTGAATCCTAGGATTGATTTTAGAACAAAGGGGATTGGCCAATATACCTCCTTATTCAATTAATATTATGATGTATTTGCTTGGAGTTATGATGATCTCAAGGCATATGGAAAATCTATATTCCAACATATCATACCATTGAGAGAAGGGGAAAAGGATTTTAAGAAGAAAATTAGATTGATGAATCCCAAATTGAAGCCATTGGTAAAAGTGGAGTTGGAGAAAATAAAAAAAAATGGAATTATATATCCCATTAGACATTCAAATTGGCTCGCAAATCCAGTATTGGTGAGGAAAAAGACTGGATAAATTCGAATGTGTGTTGTGTTAGCACTAGAAGTCACACCTATACTATTGTAGATGTAAGCCTAATACCCATCAAAATTGTGAATAATAATTGTTTTCAATGTCTGGCAAATGGGTGTGATACTCAGTTTATGATGTCAACACAAAAACCTCCGTGAAATACACACCAGCAAGCAAGGGTTTGAATAGCTTCAAATAATTGTTTAGAGATATTAATGGAAGATAAAAGACTTAGAAAGAAAGATGAAATACGTGTATCATGTCACATCAAGTACTTTTGAAACACATATGGAAGAAATATCATTGAATAAGAACTTATTAATCAAAAAGAGAAAAAACTTTGGTCAACTTGCATGAATTATCAACAATAAATCATTTACTGTAATAAGAAGCAAGCATAATGATGAATCCTTCACAAGAAACTAACATCAAAGTGAGATAAAACATATGTGACAATAGGAAAGTAACTGATATTTCACTATTAAAGATTATTGAGTCTGTTACATACATCAGGAAACTTTGTTACAGTTTGAAACTAAAAATAAGAGCCTCACTGTCTAACCATTCAAATATCCTCATGGAGTTACAATGCATCTTAAATAACAAAATATCCAAAAACATATTTACAATTCACCACTTAACTTCCTCATAGGATTCTATGCCTAAGAAAGGCATGGCACTAGGTGTACAACAGAAATGTAAACAAAATGCTATTTTCCAAGAAAATGTTGGCATCATTTAGAACAACTATTAATAACTTGATGCATGTGGTTTTACTGCAGGAAGCTCCTTGAGGTTGGTGGCCTTTGAAGTGAAACTAGTCTTTTGTTGGTCACTATAATTGCTTATTAATTAAAACAATCAAGTGTTACATAAATTGTCAACCTAGGGAAGTTTGTTTATTTCAAAGGCAATCACACACTGTATATGCTCAATCTCAAAAGCAATCTAGAGTTGTAGTAAAAGTACACTAATCACACCTTGATTTGAACAGACTGAAGTTCTACTTTGAATTACAGAAAAATCAATCTATCTATTGCAGAGTTTAAGATTCAAAGGAAAATAATTATCAGAAGAATCCTGGATTACATTAAGAAACAACAACCTAGGAAAAATGAACCTTTCAGCACACTGCAAAGAAGACTAACTATTCTGTGATAGAGAACAGGACCCTATTCCGCAAAGCAGGAMTCTTCAACACCTGTCTTTGACTATCACACTTTCATAAACTCATTACCATTCAAAATGATTAACAAGTAYTGAAGGCTAACTATTCYGTAACAGAGAACAGGACCYTATTCCCCAAAGYARSAATCTTCAGCACCTRTCTCTSATTATCACACTTTCATAAACTCATTYTRMAAACAGAATTACCAATCAAAATGATTAACAATTACCTAGGAATGAATTGTATGAAAACAATGTAACAATCAGTGGAAACAGAGTTTCAGCAAAACAAAGTTTCAATAAAACAAAGTTTTAACAAGGTATGAATAAAAACAATACTAACACACTACAGAAACTAATGGGTGAATCTTGTAAAGAAGGTGGGCCCTCTCCTTCTAACAAGATTCCCCAGAAATGAAAGGAACTAAGAAGAAATGCTCAGAATGATCTTTTATTCATCTGTGAAATGTGTCAAGTTACAATATCCAAAGCGAACACGCTCCTTCCCTGTAATTCCTTTCTAGCTAAGCCTTTCGTAATCCCCCCTTTTAATGTTGATATGCCCCTTATTTAAAGAGGAGAATCCTCTTAATACAATTAAGCATAAAATTACATGTGTACGTGCAAACCCTATCCTTAGTCTGATCTAATCTTCTATGCTGGAATAGGATATTCTGATCTCTTGTAGCAAAATGTTGTTACAGTAGTTGGAATGGTGCTAGCTTGAGGTACAGTTGTTGTGGCCGGTGTAACAACTTCTTTATTTATCTTTTCTTGTTACTGTTGTTTGTAAAATACTGTTTCAGCATCACAAATCACGGACTGTTTCAGCAATGGGATTTGTGTCCTGTTTGACTGTTTCAGCAATGTGGTCTCAAGCAGCAGCGATGGTTGTAATGTTGTTGGCTTAAGGCACAAATGTGGTGGCTAGTGTAACTATTGTATGTGAAATGTTGTTTCAGCGTCACAAATCAAGGATTGTTTCAGCAATGGGATTTGCGTGCTATTGAATGTTTCAACAACGTGGTCTTCAAGCAGCAACAGTATATTAACTGTAGTTCAAACTGTTTCAACAACTATATATTTCTGATTAATGGCTAAGTATGAGATTAATGTAAAATTACATGTAAAACAAATTAAACATATAGAAAAGAGAAGAAACGTTATATACCTTTGGAGAAATAGGTTAAGGTGATAATGTAGGCTTAAATATGAGTGGGAAAAGGATGTAATGATAGAAAAAAGTATGAGAAAAAAGATACATTATAGCATCCTAACATCCCCCCCAACTAAAAAGGTTGCATGTCCTCAGGCAACTTCAATCTGAATCAGAATCCGGATACCGACTCTGGGCATGCAAATTACTTAAGCAGTAGCTGTAGAATGTATTGTCTGTTGGGCCTCTGAATCCTTGAACCTGTTGTAGCCTTTGTGAGGATGCTGCTTCGACCTTCTTGGGAAAATTATGATGAACTTGGTACTTCTCTGCTGGCATCCACAGAATGGGAAAATGGATCTAATAACCTATCCAGTTTTCAGCACATTGCTGGACACATTTGATGTAACTAGGTACCCAAGAGATTGTTGTCTCAAGATTGGTAGGACTAAAGGGATTGTGTTCTTGCCTTTTCTCAGAAGATTGTTGCCAAAACATGTTATTTGCTTTTAGGGAAGCAGTCTCTGTGGATTTAACAAACTGTTGACAATCCTGAAGTATTGTTTCCTGTAGTTGCCATATGTATTGAGTCATCCCTGGTTTCCTCAAAAATTGATAATATTCTGCAACAAAGGTGGCAACATTCTGTGGTTCTGGCCGTATCCAGAGGAGACAGCTATCTTCATTGTGCTTGGCAGCTAGAAAATCATTCTGCCACACAATTTGGTTGGTAAGGAAGGAGACAAGTGCCCGAATCTGGATATCACCAACAAGAGGGTTAAGGTTAAGCTATCTGTTCTCAGGGATGGCCTCATTATGAAGATATACCTCTCATAGTAGATGTTGATCAATAGTAGAGGCTTCTGCAAAAGTTTTAACAAAATCTTCTAGTTTGAACACTGCATAGGGTCTTCATTCTTTGATTGATTTAATCTGAAAAAATGTAAGTCGTTCTATAAGGAAAAGAGAGTAATTTGAGGATGGTTTTCTAGCAACCAACAATTTTTGTACCAAATCAAACATCAGGAGCAATTTGCCTTTTAACTCTTCATTTTTCTTCTTATGGGCACGTGATTCTTGGCATGTTTGCTCCATAGCTTCCCAGTTTGAATAGATGTGGTTTAGCCAAAGTAGTATGTGCTCCTGCAGATTTTTGTCCTATGTAATAGCAGACTCCTTTTTCCATTTGTCCATTATTGCCTACTCATTCCATGGTTGAGTTTGTGTTTCAACATTGCAAGTGGTAGGGTCTGAGTGGCTTGTTCCACAAGAGTAAGGGTACTGATTTTGCTAGGATGGGTAGATTCATCAATAGGTAGTGTTTGTACATCTTTACTAACAAAAATAGGGGCTTCAGATGTAGCAGTTGTTGTAGGCCAGGGTTCATTTTTTTGAATTTTGGAAGGTCCTACTGGTTCTTGTGTAACCGTAGGGTTTTCTTCTTCTTTAACTGCAAAAGTCATAGGTGCAGGGGAAGCTCCAGGAATTGGAATTTGAATCACTTTGTAGGCTGCTTGATAATAAATATCCCCAAATTGGCTGCACATATACTCTCTACACTGATCATCTTTTGTGTTTTCCTCTATCATGGCTGCTATGTGAACTAAGGTATACAATTTAAGTTCCCTGTCATAGGTTTCCTTTACCATTACCAGCTCTTGCTTGTAGGCTTTGAGTTCGGATCTTAGGAATTCGTTTTCTTGTAAGAGAGAGGCCATTATTGGTTCTGGTTGTTGATATGTCATGGGTGTATCAAGAGGGGTGACTAGTTTTTTTGTAATAGTCACAACTGCAATAGCTGGTTCTTGTGGAGCAGCTACAAAATCAGCAGTTGATTCTTGTGTTTCATCTTCTTGATGTAAAGAAAGTAGTGTTGCGTCACCCTGGGCATTTGATTCCTATATTTTGGGAACAAAATCAGTAGTTGGTTCTTGTGTTTCAGCTGTAGCTAGTCCTTGTGTAGCAGCTATAGCTGGTTCTTGTGTTTCATCTATTGAATGAGTAGTTGGTTCTTGTGTTTCAGCTGTAGCTAGTTCTTGTGTAGCAGCTATAGCTGGTTCTTGTGTTTCATCTATTGAATGAGTAGTTGGTTTTTGTGTTTCATCTACTGAATGAGTAGCTAGTTCTTGTGTTTCAGCTACTGAATGAGTAGCTGGTTCTTGTGTTTCAGCTACTGAATGAGTAGTTGGTTCTTGTGTTTTAGCTACTAAATGAGTAGTTGGTTCTTGTGTTTCAGCTACTTGATTTAAAGAAAATGATGTCATAGCACCTTGGGCCTCTGGTTCTTGTGTTTCAGTGCCCATGGGTTGAACATGTAAAAATTTTGGGATTTGGGAGGGTGGAGGTGTATGGGTTTTTAGCAAAATGGGTTGGGGGTTTAGGGCAGTGGCAGTGGTGGTTGCTCTTGTTGAAGTCCTCGTTCGTTTTTTTGGTAAAAAGGAAGGAAAAGTTGGAATTTTCTTCTTTCTTTTGCGTGTGGGTTTTTCCTCGGTGATTGGGCAGGGAGGGTTATTAGGTTTATCTGCTTCAGAATCATCTCTAAGGATATGAACAGTAGGAGTAGATGATTCTGGTAAGTTGTGGGGTGGACTTGGTATGGTAGGAGGGTTAATTGGATCAATTGGATCTGTCGGTGGATTAATAGGTATTTTCGGAGGGTCAGGAAGGTTTTGTGGTT
>JASDQU010212964.1:3222-18516 GCA_032191745.1 Picea mariana
GTGTACAAATGTTTCCTTTATATAATAATGACATATATACCTAACATAAGTTTAGGGTTAGTGTTTATGTATCTTATTGTTATAAACATGAGTTTCCTCCCTATCTTATATATACCATAACTTATTATTTATCAATATAACAATCAACTTCAAGATTTTATTCATGGATATTTCTTCATTCATTTAATTGAATTAGTAAGTGCTAGCCAACCATTAGGTGTGCAAGTATCCCAACCATTATTGTCATTGTTATATTATTTTCAATTTATTCAAGTGTGATCCCATTTGGGCACTAGCGATGTAACAAGTGGTATCAAATATTCAATCAAGCTTTATTGGTGTTTTTTTGTTAGTTCTTAAAAATAAGAGAGAGCTCAGAAAATGATGATAATCAATTACTATCATTTCACTGATCAAGGTTGAGTTTCAAGAGCACGTCCATATCTTTATCAATGAAAAGAGAGAGACATTCTATCTACAATTGAAGGGAAAAGGGTATCTGGATTCCATAAACCTAGAATATTATGGAATCCACATACCCTTTTCCATAGAATATACTAACTAGATCCAAAAACCAAAGACATGAAATATGGTACTACAGATATAATATATTATCAAGGAAAAAACAAGCTACATGAAATTTGGACATTTGAACAAACATTTACAAGTTAAATGAGTACATCAATAAAAAAATAATACTAACCTTGCAAGTTCAAAATCTGAGCTATGTAGATCGAGAATTGGATTTGTTCAACCGGTGGGTGACGGAAATAATAAATAGATCAAACAAAAGCCAAGAACAGTGTTGTAGCTATAACAATTGTGTCGCAAAGCCTCTTAAAGTCAGGTATATATAGATCAAATAGTCAACTAGTCGTTAACACCGACCAATGAGATAGGCAAAAGTTTCGTCGCTATTGCCACAAACGTTCATGGAAATAGCAACGAACTTTCATGGCAATAGCGACGAAAATACCGACCAAGTTAAAATAATCTATTCATGGATATTGCGACGAACTTTCGGGGCAATATCGACGAAAATCCCGCCCTGTTTTAAAAAGGATGAAAATAATGGAAATGTGGAAAAATATCATCGAATAATCTACCCATATGTAGTAGTGTCCATAGCCCAATGGCCCATCATTGATCTGCAGTGATCTCCGTTGTCTTTCCTTTCCTTAAAATCTCATTGACTCACCCACTCACATCCTTTTAATTCACAAATATTTTGATGGGTACTGAGCTTATCCTCTTGCAATCGGAGGGTGACTCTTAGTGCTAACACATACATCTGTTTGTTCTTTCAGAACCTGGTGGTAGCTAGACTTCAGATCAATCTTACTGAAGTATTTGTCCCCCATGAGTTGATCAAGGAGGTCGTCGATTTGGGGAATTGGGTACCGATTTCTAACCGTGATTTTATTCAGAGCCCGATAATCAATGTAGAGTTGTCAGGTTCCATATTTCTTCTGTACCAACGTGATTGGGATCCTGCAAAGTGATGAGTTGGGATGGATGTGCCCCTTATGAAGAAGTTCTTGGATCTGTCTCTTGATCTCCTCATTCTCTAAAAAAGAGCGATGATAGACTATCCCATTGGGGAGCAGTGTGCCAGGGGTCATATCGATGGGGTGCTTGACCTGGTAGTGCAAAGGTACCTCGGTCGGTGAGGAGACAATATCCAAGTATTCTTCCATGACCTTATCTACTTGATTTTTGTTGTGTGGAGAGGTCGGCCACATAGACCCTAGATGTGGATGTGATCTTTCTCTTATTCTGAGAGCGAATCACAAAGAAGACAAACTTCCTCATCTAAGAGACGACCTTCCTGCATTGCTTAGTAGAGATCAACGAAATAACACTAGGTGGGATTGCCTCGGGTATCCTGTACAATTTCTTGTTCAAAGTAATAATAACACTATGAGGACTAGACTCATATACAACATGATGTTTCCATAAATAAGGTTGGCCCAAAAGAACATCACAAAAAACCTCATCTTTGAAGGGATTGATTTCGTAAGACAGTCGACATTGTTGGATGACGTGGAGATCGCTTCCTTGGCAGAGCCATACAATGGTGTAGGGTTGTGTGTGCGACTTGTAGATAGGGCCAAGCACTTGATGACCTCTACTAATATGAGTTTTTTTTGTCTACCTCTATCAATGATGAAGTGCAACAGGGTGCCTTTTACCCACATCTGTGAATGGAAGAGGTGCTCTCGTTCTTCTGGCTTGTCTAGTTCACCAGGTTGGAGCTTGGTGGTAGAAATGGGAGCACTAGGTTCTGTGTCAATGATCCATCTTCCCCTTTCTGGTTCTGGCTCAGATTCAGAACCCACATCTGATTCATAGGCTTTCAATTCGGCCAACAACGACTGCTTTGAGAAGCAGTCAGTAGTGTTATGCCAAGGGCTCTTATGGAAGTCACACCACTTCCTGATATCTTTCTTTGTCTTTCTGGTGTCGTTCTTTTCTTGTAGCTTGGATTGGTTGTCTTGAAAATTTCCATCTTTTATTTTTCCTTTGTTATGTGGGTTGGGCCCACCCTTTCCTAGATTTTGTTGTGAGGGGTTCCCATGCCCAAATTGTCGCGTCTTTGTATTTAGCTTATTTTCTATTTTGACGACATATCTGTAGGTCGTGCCCAAGGATGAGATGTCCATGTTGGGACAGGGGAAGAACCAGGGTTCAACGCTTAAGAGTGCACCAATAAATCCCTAACTACTGGCCCTTTCGACAACACCTGCGAAGCAGATGAAGTCTCACCTGAGGTAGAGGTAGGGGTGGTTGCAAGACTCAAGTGTCTGCAACCTTAGCTGGGACATTGATCTGTGAGTATATCATTTACAGAGAACTTAGCACCAATAGATTATCAATATTCAACAATTACTCTACTTCGCAGATGGCACAGAGCATCGTAGTATTCATAATGAACTAGAGTATTCGAGCACTTAGCATCAACAGATTATTCAGATCTAACAAATCAAGCACTTAGCATATACATATATATATATATATATATATATATATATATATATATATATATATATATCAGATCTAACATCCTACATATCATTAACACTAAGCATAGAATATCTATCCAAACATATCCAAGAACTTAACAAAAGAAGGGATAAACACATCAAGTCGAAGCATGAAGCATAACACACAATATTTATGTGGTTCACCCTCACCCTGGGGCTACGTCCACCAACTCTTCTTCTTTATTGTCTTCAGTCAAATAAGTTACAATCATAGAGCCTCAAACCCTTACTCCGCACATGACAGAAGATATGCGTAACTTGCTAGATCCTTCTTCCTTTCTCCACAACACAAAGATTTCTACAACTCTTTACAAGGACTTGCACTTAGCCCTGCAAGTCTCTTACATTCATGCACAAAGCACTTACAAAACCTTACTATCACTTAGCCTTCATCACATAGATGTAATCCCCTCTTTACATCGCCTAGCTTACTTATTTATACATACAAAATAGGCCTAAACATGGGCAAAGCCCATGGGCCGACATCCCATTCCCATTACATTATCCCAAAAACCCAAAAGGACCCAAAGTGGTCCGAGATTCTGCAATCTCTGCTTCGTCTGGCATTCTATCTTTGACAAGATGTCGAAGTCCCAACAACAGTCAAGCATGACCAGGTATCTCCCAAAACTTCGTCAAGGGCCAATAGGCCCCCAACACTCACCTATGACTCGTCCCGAGTCACTCTGGTCTGATCAATTCTGCCTTGAATGTCTCGATCTTGGCTCGAGCTACTTTGACTTGTAACTGTGCTACGACCTCTTGTTCGATAAAATCCTGGATGAGTGTGCTATTGATTGGTCCTTCTAGGAGTTGTTCTGTTGTGATTACAACCTGATCTAGCTCAATTCCTTGGCTTGCAACTTTATTGAACGTTTGGCATGCCTTATCTTGTGTTGGTTGAAGTCGTTGAGAGACTTCACCACTTTTACTTTGAATCACGTGAATATATTGTTGGGTTGTGCATTGTTCTTGAAATCTCTTCATTCTTTCGAATGGTGGTAAGGCCTTCAACTGTTCCTGTAGCATGTTTGCATGTTTCTTTGATTCTTTGAGCTGCGACTCTAATTTATATAACTCTGGGTTCTCGGTGAGGTTCTCATATGTCTGGGCATTGGGGCTACTCAGCTTCTTTCACTCTAAGGCAAGATCTTTCAGTCTATCAACTGCGCTACGGGAAGTTATTTCTCTTTGGTCTCTGATCTCCCGCGGGGTCTCAGGTACTGTGGGAAGCTCTAGATCCGTAATGCACTGCTGGAGCTTCTGGATCACTTCTTCGAGTTGCGCCAACTGCTGTGGGATTCTTTCTTCGGCCTGTACCTCAATGACTGTCACAGAGTGAAGTGCTCTGTTGACTGCTTCCTTTACTTGCAGTTACTCTATAAGCAATTGTTCCTTTCCATGTTGTATCTGTTCTTTCTCGTCATTCCACTTTTCTTGGAGAGCACTCCTTTCTTGTTCTATAGCACTACATTGTTCTACAAGTACTCCCTATACTTGTATCAAAGTCTGAGTGGCTTTCTCTTCTTTCTCTTTTGATTTTCGAAGTTGAGCCTCAACTGAATCCGAGATTTGGTGGAGTTGAGCTAGCTCATCTCCTACTTCTGGTGTTCCGACTGTCAGGGGCGCAATGGAGACTGCGCACTTAAGTCAAAGTGCCTGCTGCACTCCTTGGAGATATATCTCAATCTGACTATACATATCCTCTTGTTTAGTCTCTTGCTTCTCTACTATCTCCATCGCAGCATCATTCAGAGATGTGACGATGAAGCTGAAGTCATCTGGGGTCAGTGTTGTTTGCATCTTAGTCACGAGAGATTTGGGCTTCTTCCGGGAAGAAGGTTTATGAGGTGAACCCTTCCTTTTCTTCAAAATATTTTCTTTGTCTCTACACTTATGTTCGAGTTCTTCTAGCTCTTCACCACCACCCTCTGGCTCTGGCGTGATGGAAGTAGTCTTCACCGAGTTACTGCTTAAGTCTCTCACTTCTCTAATCTTCTTTCGCATGCTAGGTCCAGGTAGATCCTGCACAGTTTCTAGACTGTCCACATCAGATATTTTCGCAGGGTCAGATGAAACAAGGAGGTCTGCCGACCATTCCTTGGTGATATCCTCCAGATATTCTTCTATTAATTTATAATAGGATTTTAATTGTTGCTTGTGCTCATCAACGTGCATTGTGATGTAGATAAAGTGCCTTTCTGCACTGAACTTCATCAGGGGCCGAAACCTGTAGAGGGTGTTTAGAGTGATGCATGGTGTAGACTAGATAGCTACTTTCAACTGATTATAATATGAATGAAACACAACATTTGACTGCCATTGTTTATTCATATCGTTCGAGTACCACAGGGTACTGAACTTCCTGGCCAAAGGTTCAAGTGGCTCGATTTCAGGGAAGGTCGCACCTACCGTCATCTCCCATGCAATGAAAGCAATCAGGATTAGGAGCCAACTGATATGGAACTCATATCCTTGGTCCTGGGCTTCTCTGCAGTCGAGTTGTAGCTGGTTTACCAAGTATTTCACCCAATTCATCTATAGGCCCTCCGTGCACTTTCCTACTAGGTCTACTATGAATCCAGTCACTTGGGTGGGTTGGTTCTTGCGAACTATCTTGCCTGCGATTAGCTGACATGCGAGGTGCACTGTGCTACTCTGGATAGAGGCTACCTTGTAGCCTCGCGTTCCCTTCTTGACATCGCCATAAGTCTCTTTTATCTTCTGTGCTAAGGCTCGATCTATGGTCTTTCCAGGGTAAAACTCCTGTGGGTTAGGGCCTTGCATGCTCATCCCTGTGATCCAATTGATCAAGGTCAGATCCACAATGATGCGATGTTTCAACCGTAAGTATCCTCTGTGGTAGTAGGACAACAACAATTTTGCGTAGGCATTCACTTCTTGATGCCTCCCGAAGTGAGGGATCTTCATCACATTGAGTAGGGTAGACTCCATGAGGTTCTAGGTCCAAGGCTGGGGGATAATATTTGAATTCTTGCCTTTCACCCTGGTCAGATACTTATGCGGGGAGAGCATACTGTAAGATTTAAGGTATCCAAGGTTGAAGTCACTAAAATTCAGCACTGTTATCTTATCCTGGTCTGTGAAAAATGTGTGTATCCCTTTCGGGAGGTATGCAGTGACCAAGTCATAGTCAAAATATCTTGGCACGCTATCTCTATTCACTGCTCAGAGGAGGTATATACGCAAGTAAGATTCTTGGAATCAACTTAGCATTTGCAAGATCATCTCTATGCTTCATTCGCATCTCTGTCGTGATTCTAGAAGTTCCTTCTCCTTGAACAACCAATGGAGATGCTTGGACTCCTCTTGTCGATGATTCTTGCACACCTGCAAACATCCTTGTTTCAGACATGACTTTCTTGGTCCTGATATCAATGAGTAATTCCTTCACAGATTGTTCAAGTGCGCTAAGCTCCTCGGACATACATGCTCGGGGTTACTAATATCAGGTTAACGAAGTAACGTAGGCATGGAAATAATATGGAAAGTAAGGTTGTAATGATCACTGGAAAATCTTAACCAAGGTTGCGAGCTCAAATTCTCGATTGGCAAAAGTGTTCTTCGTGCATGGCGCGACGGGATAAATAGGAAACTCAACAATGGATTGCTAGCAACGAATATGAAGCTTCATTAACTCTTGTTCTTTCCATTATGGTGTGGTCCAATGGTCTGGTGACAAGCCAAAAATTCTTTTCCATCCATTTGGAGCATCATTCGAATGGATAGATCATCCCCAACGGCTATATTGATTCGCCATGGCGAAGTGCCATGTGTCGCTGCTCTGATATCCTGGCGAGGCTCCTATTCTGAATATTTTCTTTCTGCGAAGTTCCCTCTAGAATATTCTATAATTTTTCAATATTAGCCCTCTTCTTACTTATCTTTCTAGCCTTCTTTCTAGTGAGCTTAGTCTTGGTGTGTCTTTTTCCATTCTGATTCTTATCTTTGTTTAACATAGTCACTATGCGCTATTGAGAATATTTCTGGGGTAACACCTTTTTTGTATCTGGAGTAAGTGCTTCAACCTTCTGTGTGTATTCTAGTGGTCTTGCAGCTTCGACATCAAAATCTATGTGGTCAAATAGCTTTGATCTTTTCTCTTTCTCTTTAATCAATTGAGCGATCCTTCTGGCCATGAAATATTTTAACTCTTGTTTCTTTTGTTCCAAGGCTTCTTTTTCGTCTTTTCATCTGGCTTGATATCTTTCAATCCAAGGTTTCCCTAGTAACATGGTAAACGAGGCACTGTCTTCGATACATTTAATAATATCAAAATCTTCCTTTGTCGAAGTTCCATTGACAATTGTAGATATCTGAGCAAGCCTCCCACATAAACTTACCAGCTTCCCTCTAAATATCCCTATTCCTCCTAATGAAGAGATCATAGGAGGCTTTCCTATAGCTTCCCAAGTTCTTTCTGGCATAATATTCACTTGTGTCTCTTCATCAAGAAAACAGTCAATGTCGAAGTCCCCTATTCTTGCTTCAATGCATTCTTTTTCTTTGAAAATCTATGATAATATGACATGTTGGTGGTCATTCAGGGTCTCTTTCATTTTTATCAATACTTTCTCTGATTCTTGCTGGGGTTCTACATTTTCTGGATTTGCCTTAGGGTTTTCTTGATACAGATTCATTCCTTCAATCTTAGCGATCATTCTAGGGAAATCCAACACTTCATGGTCCATAGCTTTACAATAAAGACAACTAGGTCTTTTTCTAGGGCATTCCTTAGCAAGATGTCCTGGTCTTTTGCAACTGTAATAGAGGTTCAATCCTCTCTTTCTTTTAAGTGATCCCCAACTCCCTCTATACTGCGCACTAGGATCATAAGAGTTAACCTGCAACAAATTCTTTCTAGGATCCTGCATCCATTTGTTAGTCCAAACATTCTTTCTATGCATAGGTATAATATATATTTCACTATTCTTATCAAATCTATTCATATCAAATTTTATTTCATCTAACAGTGCCCTAGTTTTTAATCTAGGACATAATCTATCAAACATACCTAGATCCATATTCTAGAAACAAAAATTTTCACTTATCTTACTTTTACAGAGTACAAAGCTTTCATATCTAGACTTTTTCTAATATTCTTACCTTTATCAGAGCACAGAACTTACAGATCTTACCTCTTTTATTCATATCTGACCCTCTTTTCTTCAGATATGCCCTTCTTTTCTTCAGATCTGACCTTTTTCTTGGCACAAAGCTTCCAGATCTAGCTTCTTTCTTTCAGATCCAACCTCCTTTCTTCAGATCAGACTTCTTTCCTTAGCACAGAGATTTATAAATTGAGTAGAATACTACACACTAGGGCACAGAGCAACAAAACCATTTATTGGCACAAGGGAAGAACCAGGGTTCAATGCTCAAGAGCGCACCAACAAAGCCCTAACTACTGACCCTTTCGATAACACCTACAAAGCAGATAAAGTCTCACCCGAGGTAGAGGCAGGGGTGGTTGCAAGACTCAAGTGTCTGCAACCTTAACTGGGATACTGATCTGTGAGTATATCATTTATAGAGCACTTAGCACCGATAGATTATCAATATTCAACCATTACTCTACTTCGCAGATGGCACAGAGCATCGCAGTATTCACAATGAACTAGAGTATTCGAACACTTAGTATCAACATATTATTTAGATCCAACAGATCAAGAACTTAGCATATACATATATATATCAGATCTAACATCCTACATATCATTAGCACTAAGTATAGAAGATCTATCCAAACATATCCAAGCACTTAGAAAAAGAAGGGATAAACACATCAAGTCAAAGCACGAAGCATAACACAGTATTTACGTGGTTCACCCCCACCCTAGGTCTACGTCCACCAACTCTTCTTCTTTATTGTATTAAGTCAAATAAGTTACAAGCATAGAGCCTCAAACCCTTACTTCACACAGGATAGAAGATCTACGTAGCTCGCTAGATCCTTCTTCCTTGCTCCATAGCACAAATCTTTCTACAACTCCTTACAAGGACTTGCACTTAGCCCTGTAAGTCTCTTACATTCATGCACAAAGCACTTACAAAACCTTACTAGCACTTAGCCTTCATCACATAGATGTACTCCCCTCTTTACATTGTCTACATACAAAATAGGCCTAAACATGGGAAAATCCCATGGGCCGACATCCCATTCCCGTTAAATTATCCCCAAAACCCAAAAGGACCCAAAATTGGGCCGAGAATCCGCAATCTCCACTTCATCTGGCGCTCCATCTTCGACGGGTTGTTGAAGTCCCAAAAATGGTCAAGCATGACCAAGTATCTCCCAAAACTTGTTCAAGGGACAACAGTCCAGAAATTCCATTTCGGTCTAGATGTATCTATGCAGAGCACCACAATACTTGAGCACCAGATGTCACTCTGAATCTTTGATACCTAGCTTGGTGAGCAAGGTATGGAACATATTTGTGAAATCTGGCACTGCTTGGTCTTTTTCTTGCCTCAGTGTGGTCCATTTGGTATACAAGTCATCATAACTTCCTAAAGGATATTATTATTCCTTAATAGCATCCCTGAAGGATTCCCAAGTGGTCATGACTGTAAATAATGAGTGTTCCTCTATTTCCTTTTTCTCATAGAAAGTTTCCCACCAATCTTTGACATGGGGAACGACTTTGAGGAGCGCAAAAGTAATATTTTCTCTATTCGAAAAGTTATGAACAAAAAAAATACCCTTCTACTAGATTCAACCACTTGTCTACAACATTTGCATCTATCTGACCTACAAATATAGGAATATCAAAGTTTATTTGTACCTTAAAGGGGGTGGCACCTCCACTAGAAGAAGATGCATCACCTGTTGGTAGCCACTGAAGGATTTGCGCGAAACTATCCATCATCTCGTTCCTCTGTTGCATGAGGGATTCCTCAATCAACAGTTTGAAAGGATATCATGTCTCATCATATTTCTTTTCTCTTGCCATGAGAGGTCGCTTGGGCGTGCAAGATATTTTGTCCTTAAGAGAAACAAGCTCGAGACCCAACTCTTTGTACTTCGACCTCGTTGGGAACATGCATTAAGACGACAAGGAGTAGACCCCTCTGATACCACTGATTCGTATTTTATGAGCGCAACAAAATGAATATAGATTATTAACAGGTGCTTAACAAAAAATAATAGAGATACAATAAAACTGGTTTTCTATTCAATAAGGAAATACGCTGAAACTGTAAAATGCAGCGAAAACAAACTTGTTGGAATGGTGGGCGCTTATCTCTGAGAAGAGATGTGACAACTATGCTCATTCGCAAGAAGATGATTACAATGAGGCTTTGAAGTCATTTTTACAATAAACAAGAATTCCAAAAACCCTAGACATCCAAAAACCTAACCCTAGGAGATGAAGCACCAAAAGTCATGTGGGCCCCGTTTGGGTAAGTTAGTACATCAACTTCATGGGGTTGTAACTTTTGCATACTATCTCTTTTTTAGGTGCATGATAGCCCGTTGGAATGGTATCGTTGAGGAGATTCATTTTTGGGGAAATGTCGAAGTAACTTTCATACTTCTCCCCATTTTCCCAAAAAACGTCGTTTAGGGCCTCAAAACGGCTCCGAAAGTTTCAGGACTCGAAAAACTGCTAAAAATAGTAAATTACCAAAATTGCCAGAAAATTGTTTTGAGGCAGTTGGAAAAGGTGGGTGGCCACCGATATCCACCTAGATCACCTAGAAGCCATCGTCCTGAACACAAGTTCCTCCTTTTCCTATATACTAGGGCGTTCTCATGGAAATTAGGATTCCTCCTCGATAAAAGGGTCCCAAGGACAATCCAAGAAGCTTATGAAATGGCTATATAAATCGAAGCCAATATCTTCTCATCGAAGGAAGAACATTTCTTTGCTCCAAAAGTCAAGGTTGATAACCTTGAGGTTACCTCAAATATTCTTAGTCCAGAGAGTATAACTTCCCTTAAGATATTCATTATAGGATTCCATGAAAGGTGGGACCAAACCATCAACCAAAAAGAGTTTGAAGAGAGGGTTCCTAATGAAAGTTACCAATACCATGAGGAAGAGAAAGAATTTACTCATAATTCTACCAAAGATAACGAATTCCTGGTTGAATAACAAAATAATGAAGATAGAAATCATGAGGATGAAGTGTTGATGTGTTCCCCTCCTTTCCATGAAGCCATCCAAGATCTTATACCCCCTACACAAGAATAATATAATAAGGTTAATCATTTTCCCTTTCGGATTTTTGATAATATATGTTCTTCCATTTGATGAATTCATCCAAGCCTTTGTCACTCCTTCACAAGAAGAAGAGAATATGGTAAGTCGTTTCCCTTTCCAATATCTTGACGATGCTTTATTTTATGATTTGGAAAGTGAAGAAGTGTAGAGTAACCCTTGGATGTACTTAACCCTTCATGTTATGATAAAGGTAATGATATGGTTGATAATATTTATGAGTTGATACATGTTGGAAGACATAAATGGGATGTGGTTGGTCACGATTAAGATCCCATTTGTGATATGGAAGGTCATTTTCAATTGTTTCCTTTACAACTATCATATGAGATTTCCACTGATTCTGACATTTGGAAACAAGGAGATGATATAATTATAGATATATTCCAAACACTCAAAGATGACTTAATGCGATGTTCTCATGATTATTTCTGGTGATACTTTGAGGAGTTTGACGAATATTCTTTTGATCACTTGGATTTATTCTATGAAGAATATTTTCAACCACCGTTGTGCTAAGATTTTGATAAGGGTGCAGACATGGTTTTCTTGAAGTAGGATACTTGTGATGAGGTTTTCCAACTCCCTTTGTTTCCTTTATCTCTCTATGTCACTAAGGATGTAGTTTGGAAACATTTCCCTTGTCTCAATTTCTCTCTAGGGAAAATCTTTCTTATAGAATTCAAGGGTAGGTTAAATGCTCTAAGAAGAAGTTGTATATCTCAGTCTTTATACCTTCCCATGGGAAGTTTTCATTCATCCTCTAGATTATTGTTAGTCCCTTCTCAAAACTTGGGGAATGATGAGGTCCAAGGTAGTCAACCTTCATACTATTTGATTCAACCTATTGAGTCTTCGACCTTTCATGACCCTTTTCAGAGATGGATCGAGCACCTTTCTGGGAGTGTGACTTTGTAGACTTTAACCTTGTACAATATTATGATGCAAACACATTTTCAATAAAATAACAAAAAAGATACAATGAAAAATACAAACATTACACAAATATTTTTCCCCTGGAAACCCAAACCCGGAAAACCAACATATTCTATATTCATTCATATCATACATTGTTTACAATACAATATACATATAGGAGCGGATGGCATCCAAAAACCTAACCCAATGAACTAGATTAATCAACAACCATGATTCCTTAACCGGAAATAGAAGACCACTGGCAAAAAACCATGTGTCGAAAACCTCCCAACAATGGACATGGAAATCTAGGTGACATGAAAATGAGGAAAAAATGCGATACATTTCCCGAGGCAATTTTTTTTTGGGGGGGCACTTTTCCCAAAACACCCCCCTATGCATCTGATGCAACATAGCAAACACTAGTGCTAGTCATGCAAATAATATAAGACATACCCAACATTATCCAACTTCTTGTTTTCTTTGCATACAGGGGGTTACAGGGTTACATAGTCAACAATCTAGGGAAACAATGCTGATAAATCCTCTACACCAAGAGAACTTCTCAGTGCTCACATATTTTTTTAATGAATCTGCAACATTATTCAAAGTGTCCACCTTCATCAGCAACACTTTCTTTTCTTCAACCATGTCTCTCAAAAAGTGATATTAAACATCAATCTGCTTTGTGTTTGAATGATAAGTCGGGTTATTCGCCAGAAAAATTGCACTCTTACTATCACAATCTATCATTTACAACTTGTTGTACCAACTCAATACCTAAACACAATCTTTGTAACCATATTTCTTCCTTTCTTGCATGAGTGGCTTCCATGTATTCATCTTTTGTAGTTGAAAGTGCCACTACAGACTGTCTTTTGCTCATCCAACTGATTTCTCCTCCAAATAGGTTAAACACATACCCACTTGTATATCTCATACGATCAATATCTCCAGCCAAGTATGCATCCACAAAGCCATGCATGTCCAACACTCTATCCAATCCTAGTCTTCCTTGGTAGCATAATCCATAGCTAGTAGTGCCACACATATACCTGAAACCCCTTTTTATTGTTGTCCAATGCTCCTTCCTTGGTTTTGACATATACCTGCTCAAAATCCCACTGCATTTGCAATGTTCCATATAGTACAGACCATTGCATACATAAAACTTCCAAATTCACTCACATATGGAACATGTAACATTTCCTCCTCCTCTTCTTATGTCTTGGGACACTGATCCACATATAAATTTACACCAATAAGAATAGGGACCTTGACCAGTTTACATTCATTCATATTTAAACTCTACAATATTGTATCGACATATTTTCTCTGATTTAACCAGAGTTTCCTCTTTTCCCGATCTCTTTTAACTTCCATTCCCATAATGAAACTTGCAACATCGACATCCTTCATGTCAAATTTAAAGGAAAAATGAGTTTTCACATCCTGGATAATCTCCTTGTTGTTTCCTATCAGCAACATGTCATCCACATACAAGACCAAATAAATCAAATGATCACCAATTAATTTAAAATACACACAGTGATCCTCTTTGCTTCATGTGAAGCCAAGTTCCAGCACATAAGTATCAAAATTTTGATACCACATCCTTGGTGATTGATTTAAACCATATAGGAACATTTTCATCTTGCATACTAGCTCCTTCTTTCCCTTCACAACAAATCCTTCTGGTTGCTTCATATAGATTTCTTCTTCCATATCCCCATGTAGGAATGTTGTCTTCAAATCCATCTGTTCTACTTCAAAGTCAAATGCAACAGCAATAGATAAAAAAAATCTAATAGAATCTCACCAAAATCAATTCCCTCAACTTGGGAATAACCATTTTCTACTAACCGAGCTTTGTATTTCTCCACTTTTCCTTTTGCATTCAACTTATTTTTAAATACCCATTTGCTACCAATGGGATTTCTTCCAGTCGGAAACTCCACTATTTCCCAAGCCTCATTCTTATCCAAGGTTGTCATTTCTTCAACCGTGGCCTTTTCCCAGTGTTTTCCATGCTATGAATCCACTACCTCCCTAACAGTTCTAGGATCATCATATGTAATAGACAAATAAAAATTTAGACAGAAATCAGATGGAGTATACGTTTCCGGTAACCTTTTTTCTGACATTGATCTCCTCAATACTAGAGTATGAGGATCTTATTCTTCTGATTCCTTGATCTAGATTATTTTTGGCATGAAATGAGAGCGGAGATATAACACATAAATATACAGAGATATTGCAAGAGAGAAGATAATATAACATAGATATATAGGATATATAACAAGAGGCACATATATACATTAATACACAATTTATATTAATGATCGAAATGTACAAAACTTTAGAAATACAGAGTGAAAGACTCGCTAGAATGGTGACAGCTTATCTCTAAGAAGAGATGTGAAGGACACTTACATTCACAAGAATATGATTATTACAATGAGGCTCCAAAGGCCTTTTTAACATAAATAAAATCCAAAACCCTAACCCCAAAAGATGAAAAGCCAACTATTTTGTGGACCTCGTTTTTGGTAGTTTGGTGTATCAACTTCCCGAAGGTGTAAATTTGGAATACAATATCCATTTGGGGTGCACGATAACTTGTTGGAAAGGTATCCCGAAAAAAATTCATTTAGGCCCTCAAAATGGCCCTGGAAGTTTAGGAACTAAAAAATTGCTAAAATAGTAAGTTGCTAGAAGATTGTTTTGAGCTAGTTGGAATAGGTGGGTGGCCACCAATATCCACCTGGATTAATCATCCCTCATTAGGAAGTAATGGTATCCATTGTGTTGAGTGCCCGGGGGAGAGGAAAATGCAGTTTTTGAATCTGCATCCTGATGAGATGCTTGCCTTGCTGGAGAAGTTGTGTTTCATAGCTTGTTGAAGGCTTTCATGAACCTGTGGCTGGAATGGTTGGAACTTTTTAACCAATATTGCTACATGGGATGATTGTGTGCAAAATGAATCCTTTCACTTTTCTTCAATCTTGTCGACCTGCTTTTGCTGGACAGAGGGTGCTTGGACTGAGGCTGCAATGGTTGTGGTTTTCTTCTATTCACCTTTTAAA
>JASDQU010212965.1:0-13627 GCA_032191745.1 Picea mariana
ATCTAGAGGAAGATCCTTCTAGAAGCGGAAGCTTCTATTAGGTCTTCTTACATCCACCTTATTCTATTTTATTGAAAGGTCTTATTAATATTGACCTTTATTACATCCGAATACATTGATCTACCTATGTGTGGGTTAGGACCTTAACAACTATCCTTGAATTCCCTTCCTCATCAAGACATTTGAAAGCCTTGTTGTAACAATCTAGGACAACATGATTCTTGTCTATCCAATCCATACTAATCAAGCAGTCATAGGACCCAAGTGGTATGATGCTCAATTTTTTTTTAGTGTTGACTCCATTCATGTTTATTGGGAAATATTTAACAATCTCATTGATTCTTCTCTTGGTTCTAGTAGCTAGCTGAACTAACCAAGACTTTTCATACTTGCATTTCCTCAATTTAATTCTTTCAACAAGATTTGGATCTATATAGTTATGATATCTCCAAAATAAATCAAAATAGCTATGGGATGATTATAAATATTACCTTCTACCTCAATCATGTGGTATTGATAGTCTGTGTGTATATTTCCCAAGGCTACATAAATTATTGGCATGCTTCTTCCCACATCCTCCACTATATCCTTCTTCTTTATGTTATTCATATTCCTCATCTTATATCCCCGATGAGGATAATTTATATAGAGGTGGTATCCTTCACATCCCAAACATTTTATGGGATGTTTCCTTGGCCTCTTCCCCAATGAATTTGTTATTTCAACTTCATATTGCATTGACTTCCCTTGCTGATATGATTGATATCTATTCTTGATGAAAGGTGGCTTGAATCCTTTATTCCTTTGATCCATATTTCCTTTATTCTTATCATCCTAGGCCTTTTGGAAAGTTAACCTTCCTTTTCTTTGATCACACAAGTACTTATCTTTCCTCATGGATTCTTACAAATTCTTTGGCTCATCAAAATGAATTTTATCCTTGTAGAATGATGGTAGCCCACTCAAGAACCTCTGAATTTTTATATTCTCATCTCTGATGAAGTCCATGCACATTAACATTTCCAATAATTTCCTCTCATAGTCCATGGTCATGTTACCAAGTTTGATATCAAAGAACTCTTACATATTCTTTTCATAATATTTCTCTAACAAGTACTACTGCTAGAAATATTTCTTGAACTGCTCCCAAGAAATTCTCTTCTCATCAATGTGCTTAACCTATTTGAGTTGATCCCAACACATAGATGCTCTTCCTTGAATATGGTAGGTTGCAATTATGGATTCTACAATTGATGAGTAATCATGTAGTTGTAAATATTTACTCATCCCCAACAACCAAGCTTCGACATCTTCTTCCTTCCCATGCTCTCTAGCAAAGGATGGTGGCTTCATTTTTCTGAGCTCTCCATGCAAGTTGTTTGAACCATGTCTCCTCTTTTGGTGTTGGATAGGGGACACACTTGGGTTGCTTTACGACCTTGAATGTGCATGTTTTCTTTTGGTTGAGTTCCCTAGTGAACTATTTTGAATATTATGATGTTTTATTATAATAATACTTGACATCCTAGAGCCCCCATGGTCATCCCTCCCACCATGATATCTAGATGCTTCTACTTGCCTTTCACTAGCTACTTGCTTTGTGCCAGAATCTTTATTGACTTGTCTCTGCAACATATTTATATTTTATAGAAACTCTTCATGATCCTTAATCATCCTTTCATTGTATACTCTATAGCTCTGTAGTTCCTTCTGCAAGATTCTCATAGTCTCAACTAGCTCCACTGGCTCTACTTTGCTTCTATGCCCATTGGACTCCATCTCTTCATTTCCCATGCTAATATGTAGACATTCAATCTCATATCCATGACTGTAAGATCCATGGGAATACTCCATATCTCTATTCCTCATATAGGAACTGCATATTCTTTCCTGTATCACTAATTTCTACAAAAAAGTGCAGGAAACAGTCGTTGTTAGAATTACTGTAAAAATATTTCATTATTTAGGCTACACGCCATTATTCATATAAATTTATGAAGAATATAGATGAATTGAAATGATTTTACATTATTTAGATACATTCTCCTTTGAATTATCTTTCCAACGAATGTAGTTATTCCTAAATCCGAGTTCTGGGCTAATAGTTACAACCTTCTGAAGTTTATAATTTATGTTAATTCTATTGTGCTCTGTTTCACTGTTGCAATTTATCGAAGAAACCATTTTCTACCACATGTAAAGGAAAATTGGTCAGGAACTAGATAAATGTTTATATCAAGCACAAATAAAATCTATGATGGTGAACACACATAAACTTTAATATTCAAAATTCAATGTTCCATTCAAATTCTGTATAAATTTGGAATTGACAACTTTGTACTTTTTCATTTTCTAGAGACTTGGAATTTTTGTAAAATATCAACTTTTGATGACATGGAAATTGGGATGACATCGCATGGCAATGTCTTCTTCTATGGAATTTGGGTCCCATGTATCCTACCCTACGTCTTCAATGTCATCTATATTGGACACCTTGGCCCAACCCCATCATCCTATGAATCTTCGTTGTCTCTCTCTTTATGTTATCCAAGTCGAGAATCGAGTCCCACCTGCACCTTTTTGTCTTTTTTTGCCACTTGGAACGATCCTACCTATGGATGAGAGAGGGGGTCCTGCTTTGTCCCTACCTCCTCCACATGCCATTATCCCGTAACTTTATCGAAATTAGATGGTTGAGATATTATTTTGGTCTTGAATATGCACGAGCCTTATCAAGGAAAATTACCTCCAAAATATCCAATAGATAATATTCCCTCAAATTACCCTTCCTCCACACTCTGCAACCTTTAAATTTCACCCTCATTTCTCCACGTCACTCAAAATGCACACCTTTAACACTTAACCATTTTTCTATTTCTTTGATCTTTTATCTTCTACACAAATACATACTTTGTCATTTTTCTAAGTCCTTCCATGTGGAGATTCATTTCCATGCATAGATTCCATCCTATTTACCTGTATCTCTATTTTGTGACCATCATTTAGCACCTTTCACTTCACATCACTCACATTATACCGCTCCAACACTTAGCCACTTTTCAAAATTCATGAAAGGGAATGGTTTCAATGTTTCATCAAAACCTGCATAGGAGATCTAGCTAAAGCAAGTACAAACAAATATTATCAAGAAAGGAAGAGAGATTCAATATGGAAGAATGAGAAAATATATTCACACTACTCCAATGAGTTGATGATTGATACATAGATGATGATCAATATGATGCAATGACTGAGTGGAAGGCACTCATATATAGGGAAGAACATTCCATAATTAATAAAATAAATCAAGTAGTTAGATTTCCTTAGAAATTCATGCATGCATAATAGTGATGGTAAAAATAGAAAGTCTAACATAGAACTAGTTAGTTAACTCCCACTGAACTAGAGTGTCGAAAATAGTAATTTCTCCAACACCCCTTAAACATCATTATGGAGTACCAATGAGTTTCGACTACTAGGCCATATTAGGTACTTATGTAAAATGCAACTAATGAACATTGAATAAAAATGAGGAAAGAGGGAAAACCATGTGGGAACAAAACCCACCCTCAAAAGACAATGCATCAAAAGAAGAAAAGACAGTTGCTAAGAAACTATGTTCTTCACTCCAAGATGATCCCACAAAGTCTGAAACTTCTGCTCACTGAAATTCTTCGTGAAGATGTAGAAATATTTATGGATTTGATGAAGTCCTTTGGAAAACTATCTAGACTTGTACCTCTTGATCCTATGGACCCATCTGCACTTGAAAAATATTCATTTATGGTGGAAGTGAAACCACATCCCAAGTATGATTCTCTAGGAGTGAGTCTTACTCCTTCTGCATGGCTACTTTCCATAATAGATTTCCCACAACTCACTGTAGAGTTGTGGATCAGAAGATTGAACCATATAGAAATGCATGGGCATCACAAGTTCAGAAGTTGAAAGCACACGAGAAGGATCCTCATTCTTAGATCAAGTCCTCCTTGAATCTAATCGATTTCGTGCAAGGTTTCACGCTGCCTAAAGTGTATTTTGTGCCTTCTTGGGCATTTGTTGAAGCTTCAACGTTGGCCTATTATCTAGTTGTACTACCTTCTTATTTCCATGTACATAATCAGAGTGTATGGAATAATCTATGATGTCTGAAATTGATGGAAGCACAAGAGCATCTACATGTTGCACTAGAGGTGTATGCAAAGTACTCTCCTTATGTGTAAGTAGAAAAGATGAGTCATCATCAGAAAACTTAGTGAATTTATACAACCTTTACTTGTGATCCACCTCACCAATTGAAATAATGTAATTGTCATGCATGTCAATTACATAAACTGAATCTGATGTAAACTCAAAATTTTTACCTTTCTGAGTGATCTATTAAACTAAGAGAATATTCATAGAAAGCTTTGGAACATGTAAAAAATTCTCAAAACTTCCATTATGGAGTTCCACTCTTCCCTCTCCTGCTACTTCCACTGGAGTATCATCTTGCATGAGAATAGGGGGTCTTGAGCATGAACTCAATTAAGTGAAAACTTCATCTTTCGCTGCCATACGATGTGATGCGCGAGAATATATAATACATGAATCAGATGAGAAATTAATTAAAACAAGAACATGATGATTACCTGTCTTAGGAGTGAGATCTTCTTCCTTCTGCTTCTTGACTCCTTCTGGAATGAAGTTTCCAAGGTTTTTCTGCTAAAATACTTGTTCCATAAGATAAATGTGCTTCTTCATGCATGTGGATTCTTCATGATTTGGTTTATTACAGTAAGTGCACTACTTTCCCTTCCTCTTCTTGAAATCTAAAGAGTCTTTGGAACCTGAAGAATCATTGAAGGGTTTGGAATACCCCTCCTTCTCATTTTTTTTTCTCCTTTCTGTTATGTTTGGATGATCCCTTTCCATCATGCATGGTGAGTGCATGTGATTTGGGATCCTTGATTAGGCCCAACTGAATGAGTTTTTCCTACTCATGTGTGAGAGAATCAATGAATTGATCCATCGTAGGCATATTCCAATTTGTTCCCATCAGATATATTCCAGAATGGAAAGTGGGAACATAGACAACATATTATGGTCCTAGCTTGGCCAAGATTATTAGAATAAGTTGGTCTACTTGTTTCAAATTATCAATACCACAATATTCTATGCTCAATATCAAAGATTTAAACTTAGTAAATAAATCTTGCATATTATCAAAACTTTTAGGATCCAAAGTATTCAACTCTACCTCAAGCATATGACCTCTCATCTCATCCTGCTTTCCAAATAGACTTTGCAAGGTGGTCCAGATTTCGTTTGGAGTATTGCATGCAACAACATGAAACCATAAATAAAATGATATAAATTCAAGAAGAAGTCATTTGGCTTCATCCTTTCGGTTTTCCCATTTAGTTTTATCAATTGTTTATGTAGGTTTTGGTTCTGTCCCCATTGTCAAGTTGTACAGTCCTTTCCTTCTGAGTTGGAATTCAGCCTTGGGATTCCAATCAAAATAATTGTATGGTGTGAGGATTACCACCAAGTTTTACTGTATAATAGGTGTTGTATCCATCTCTCCCACTGTGTCTGAGAACCCCTAAAAGTTTACTCTAAATCTGCAAGTGAAAAATTGAGAAATTACTCCAGAAAGAGAACTTCAAGTGAAACATTCATATCAGTTTCACGAGGCTATATTCTAGATTCCTTTATGAGAAAACAGTGAGGAGTTTCACCAAATGGTTGAAAATCCACATGCAGAATGGGTCGATTTACTTCTCTTGCGGGCCGTTTTCTCAAAAACTTAATATTTTGGGAGAAATCACTGCGAACAAAAATACCTTTTAAGAGGCTTGCACACCTATCCTTCATACATAGAGTGACAATGTCACCCCCTAGATATGGGATAAAGTGCGGAAACTGGACTCATCTCCCCCCATGTGTGTCTAGGGTGCAACAACTTCCAGAACAGTGAAAAAATGGGCGCAACAATGTCTAGAAACTTCCAATTTCTTAAGTGTGCCTGCGAGTGTTGCACCTTTCAACATGGAGAGGGTGCGACAACTTAATCTTTTTGCACTTTTCGACAAAGAAAGGCTATGACACTCTCTGTTACATGAATTTTGCTCGTTGAAACTCTGATTTTCCTCTTCTCTTACTTGTTTGGCTTGCTCTAGTAAACCTCGCTCTGATACCATGTCAATGTTTCATAAAAACCTGCACAAGAGATGTAGCTAAAAAAAGTACAAACAAAGATTATCAAGAAAGGAAGAGAGATTCAATATGGAAGAATGAGAAAATATATTCAGATTTGATGATTGATACATAGATGATGATCAATATGATACAATGAATGAGTGGAAGACACTCATATATAGAGAATAACATTTCATAATTAAGAAAATCAATCAAGCAATTATCTTTCCTTAGGAATGCATGCATGCATAAGAGTAATGGTAAAAGTAGAAAGTCTAAAATAGAACTAGTCAGTTAACTCCCACTGAACTAGTGTGTCGAAAATAGCAATTTCTCCAACAAATGGAACACCCACAGATTATGCCGCACTGGCATCCCTCAAGCCTACATTTCACACTCTGCAAGTTCCAGGACATAACCAAAATTTTCATATGACCATGCACTGCAGATCCTCCCAAGCTTGCTACTATGGCTTACCACCATGGACCTGCCATGTCACCACTGCCAAATCGCCTAACAAGTGGTAGTCCATGTCACTACCACCACATCATATAAAAAGTGGCAATCCATGTCACCATAAACACATCACCTAACACATGGTATTCCATGTCAGCACATATGGAAGATTTCCTAATTTTCCAAAAACTCCTAAAATTCTCGAAATTTTTCCTTGGTTTCCATGGAAGCTTTGTAATTAAGCTTCCCATGGAAAATTTTGGCCTTGGGTATGAAAATTCGACCAATTACTTGAAATATTTCATCTGTGAAATTGTACTTTAGCATGTTATCTCTAGCCTATGCAGTCCATGTGTTGTAACTGCGCTTTGATACCACTCGGTAACATACTCTAGCCTCCAATCTGGGTCACACTACTGCTAAAAACGACCAAATAAAACTCTGATACCAATTCTAAATGTATAAAACACACAACATGGAATACAATCTCATGCAAGTGCACATATAAATTAAAAACATAAATGAAATTAACTTAAATGTGCACAACAACAACTAAACACATGAAACAACATTCAATCATATAAAAACATGGATTCAAATAGCTATTTTTACTCATAGTAGGTAGAAATGATTAAGATAACTCAGAGTGAAATGCACAAGAATTAATTCAACATTTAACATAAATACAAACAATATATGAAAGCACTTATCTTAGCAAATATGCAACCCACTGCAGAGGATAGACGTTCCACCCAACCATAAACTTGTTCTAGCTCTCAACAACAAGTGACCCCCAACTTGGGGTTTTGAATCCACAAGAGATGGTGGTTCCTAAGGCTGGCTACTATCCTCCTCTCAACAATTAATTCCCACAACCATTCCAATTCACCATCTCTTTTTCCCCTCAACCCACATGATCCCAAGAATGGGATCCCCTTCTCTTCCACATAGTCCTTAAGGCTATCCCACTTCCCTCGATGGATCCAACATGGGTTGGACATGATATCTCTTTACTGCAATATGAATTCTCTCTACAACTGCAACATGAATTCTCTCAACAACAAACTACTTTTTCTCTTGGAAATTTCTTTAATATAAAACTTCTCACCAGCCTACAATCTCTTTCTCGATGAATTTATAAATCTAACCAATTGCTACACATTCCCACTATGGATTCCTTCAAGCTTAAGCACTCACTCCTTCCTTACCGCTTTAAAATATACCTGTAAAAAAACTCCTATTTCCCCATACAAATTTCCTTCTTCTCACATGATTTCTTGATTCACACTTTTCCCAAAGATGATTGTACTCGGGCCCATGCTCTCAATACCTATGTGAGGTGACTTCACACACCCACCCTCTTAAATGTATTCAATGATTGGATTAGGGAACACTCAAAAGGAAATAGAAGGTTCATAGTAAGGATAATTTAAAAAGATGCTTTGTGTTTAATAGACATGGGTAATTCCCCCCTCTTGGACCCCTTTCCCCCTCTTGTGGAAATTGAGCCCCCAAGTTTCCTTCTGTGTCCATCTACAATTGGTGATATATATTTTATTTATCATATACAAAGTTTAAATATTACATCGCTTGAACCATGACCGTACATTGTATTTACAATATACATTGCTAATTCGAGGATTAAAAATAGGGATGGTACATTTGTTTCCTCCATGCTCTTCGAAGGTCAACATATTTTAGAAGTTTCCGACAAGCTATAAAAAATATTATTATTAAAATTGTAGTTTCTTTTCTTTCAAAATATTTTTTCTTTTCCATTTTTCTAATTGACCCTTGTAAATAATGGCATGAGATGATGGTGTTCATTATTGTGATGAGTATGTTTAAGTTGGATGGGCCTTGTTATAAAGCGACCAAGGTTCACTCTATTAGATCCACTTTTCCATGCCCACCAACTAAATCTCAGTGAAGAGTTTATGCTCAGCTCCACACTATTGTATATAGTCAAGGTACCCTCTTCTTTGATTTATTCCAGTTTGAGCTGAAAGAACACATATCTCATGGTAGGGTCTAGACCTTCCCACTATATTAAGGTTCCCTTGCATAGCCTAGGTAAAACCTATGAATTACCTATCAACACCTAGAACATTAATAGGTTGACAATGTTTTAATTTTTTTTCACATTAAAGTGTTAAAAAGAAAATAATGCCAAAAATATGTGCGAGTATTGTATAAAATATTCCCTCCATGCACTCATTAATTTTGTTATGTAACATACCTATCTCCCTTGTTGAGTCTTGTTATGACTAAATCAACTAACTACAACTTTGATACCAATTTAAATGTGGAAATATACATGCATCATGCATGTCATACATACTCATGCAAGTAACAACAATTTTAAATTCATGAATGCATATTATTTAAGCACGCATAAAAACATTCCAACATATAATACAGGGATTAAAATGCAACCTTTACACATAGAATATAACAATAAATAACGTAGAAATCAAAGTGAAATGCATAGCAATTAAACTCAACATTTAACAGACAAACATAGCNAAATTCATGAATGCATATTATTTAAGCACGCATAAAAACATTCCAACATATAATACAGGGATTAAAATGCAACCTTTACACATAGAATATAACAATAAATAACGTAGAAATCAAAGTGAAATGCATAGCAATTAAACTCAACATTTAACAGACAAACATAGTGAATATGGGCACTTATCTTATTAACAAATAGACAACGAATTGTAGAGGACAAACGTTCCACCCAACCCTATACTTTATACTCTAATTCTCAACAACAATTCACCCCTGATATGGAGCCATGAATCCACAAGAAGAGGGTGGTTCCTAAGGCTCACTATTGTCCCCTCACAACAAGCCAATTTCTTCAACCATTCCAATCCACCAGCTCTCTTTCCCCTCAACCTAGACAACCCAAGGAATGGTATCCCCTTCCATGTCACATGGTCTCATAGGCTATCCCACTTCCCTCTAGGGATCCAACATAGGATGGCGAGGAAACCTCTCTATTGGGTACTCCAGGAATCTACAGTTGCAACAAGAATTTTCACAATAGTAAATTACTTGCTCACTTTACCAATTTCTTGCTTGAAATCTTACTCACTGGACTACAACCTAATTTTCCATGAAATTACAGCTCCAATAAGCTATCATACATGCCCACTATGGCTTCCTACTATTTTACAACACTCCACACACATTTTCTCTCTTCTACCCAACTGTAAAAAATTTTTACAATACCCATTTGAATTTCCCCTTACCCATGCAAGTTTCCTCTCACATTCTCCAATGTTGATTATACTCAACCCCATGCTCTCAATAACTATGTGAGGTGACTTTTCACACCAACCCTCTTACATGTATTCAATGATTGGGGCTTTGAATTACTCAAAAGGGAAAATAGAAAGTTCATAGAAAATAAGTTTAGGAGGTGGCTTGGGATTAATAGACATGAATAATTATGTCCCCCCTTTGGAACCCACTCTCTTATGGAAACTTATCCCCCATGACTACGTCTTTGTCTATCTGCAACTAGAGGTATACTTTATTTTTTATTTTTTATTTACAATGTTTACATATTACATCGTTGGGCACGTGGCCATACATCGTATTTACATTATACATCGCTAAACCAAGGATTAAAAATGGGGATGTTACATGTTATGTGTTTTTTACTAGCGTAATTCCATGAGGACTACGTTGATACCAAGAGCGTGGTTAAAACAGTGGTAAACTATGCCATCTCTACAGTCATTAATTGTGTTAGGTGTTTTTTTACTAGTATGCTTCCACAAGTACTAGACTTGTGCCATGACAAGGAGGAGTGTGGTAAAAATAGTTGTAAAATGTGCCATCTCTGCAATCATTAATTAAGTTAGGTGTTTTTTACTAGTGTGATGCCACGAATACGAGGTTGATGCCATGAAAAGGAGGTGTGTGGGAAAAATAGTTTAAGAGTTGCTTAGAAATAAATGAAATGTGGAACAAGTTTAAAGTTAGTAAATTGATATTGATCTTGGTTTCATTGTGTTTCGTCTTCTAATTTCTTGCATAGTTATCTGATTAATTTTGGAGAGATTGCAGAGTGCATGAGCTAGTTTCTTGCATGTATCTTTGGTTATTTTTAGAAAGATTGCACAGTACCTGAGATAGGCTAAGATATGCTCCTAGTCGTAATTAAGTTTGTTATTCAATTGTGCATGATTGCCACTTCTATCTTGGTTTCCAAGATGCTTGTTTGCTTCTACTATGTTTTCATTTATTATCACTCACAATATTTTCCAATGACCTAATTGCGTTAAGCTCATAGATGATTTTAGGGGAAAAATTTCGCAAATGGGCTAATTTTCCATGGTTTTTCCCAAAAAAAGATTCGCTAATTTCCATTTTTTATAAAAAAGATTCGCCCAAATTCCATTGAATAAAACTATTTTACCTTAAAAATATCCAAAATTTTATAGAAACTATATAAAATCCTTATAAATTTGAATAATTTTACAAAACTATAGTCAAACATTTTACATTTTGCATATTAAGGACTAGTAAGATTAGCCCATGTTTCTACATTTTAATATAAATTTCCATCCTTAAAATCATCCATGGTTAAGCTTTGCAAAACTCGTTTTTAACATTTGTTTATATTTATGTTTGACATTTTTTAACATTATGCCACCTATTTTAGAGATTGTTAAAATCAATTTTTATTTATCTCCTCAATTTAGTTTGGTGTGAACAAACTTATATTTCTCTTATAAATATTGATAATGTAATTTTTAAAAATCTTTTCTTGATAGGATGCCACACTTATTTTTGAGATTGTTAAAATCAATTATGTTATTTATCTCTGGAATGTCTTTTGGTGTGACCAAACTTATATTTCTCCTATAAATATTGATAGTGTAAATTTTTTAAGTATTGTTTTAATAAAATAAATTAGATAGACATAAGGTCAAAATTCAAAGTGTGGATCATTACTGCAAAAGACCTATGACATTCATTATAGCCTAAGGTTGTTCCTAAAAACATTTTCCCTTGTTCGCTTTAGTTTTTTAAATGTAATCACTTGGGTGGAAATTTATTGATATAAATAGAATATTAAGTGTAACATAGAGAGGAAAGATGTCTCTGCCAATTTACTCTCTTTAATTTATTCTCTTTAATCTAGATTAGTCTCTTGAGTTAGTGAATTTTTTCTTCAACTATTTAAAAAAAATAATGATCCCTTCCATTGAGATATAATGAATCATCAATTTTTAGATAGTTATTTTTCTATGTATATATTGAAAAAATTATGTCATATTGTTTTTATGTTATTACTATTATCTTATTTTTATTTTTGAGTTCATCTAAAATTGTGTCATATTGTTTTTATGTTATTAATATCATCTTATTTTTATTTTTGGGTTCATCTAAAATTGTTTCATGTATAGTATTATGGATTGATTTATGAATTATAGTAAAAAATAAAATGGATGCGGTGTTGATGAAGCTTCATTACCGTAAGAAAAAATATTCCAAAACTTAAATTCTAATTTAAGACATTTTTAAATAGTAAAATCAATGTATATCCACGTTCTCGGGGTGTAGGGAAGTCGGTGATGGAGTGTATTGTTAAGGCACTCCTTTATGTGAATTAATCGGTTTGAAACCTCGACTTACCTTGTGTGTCGTGTATGGGGATTCATGGGCACATGTGGAGGCTATAGTGGCAGCAGTTGGATAATACGACCACGTCTCACACGAGTACGTTCCCAACTAGTTGTTGATTTTACTAGTCACAAAAAACAAAATCAATGTATATTATCCATATTTGACTCTAGTAAAATCAATGTATATCCATATTTGGATCTAGTCATGAATATTTTCCCCACGTAGGCGATAGGACACTTGGCTCGTGAGAGATGTTTACAGTTCTCTCTTTTCCCTTGTTCCAATCATATTATAATGTTTAATATTTACATCACCACAATTAAATCTCCAGACATCTCCATGTCTCTTAAACAATTAAATCATTTCGAAATGAAAAAAAAGATAATGAGTCTTTGATTCATGATTCATGTTTCATGTTTAACATATTCAATGCATATCTCTTCAAGTTCACTCTAAAACCTCTAATTCCATAAATCCAACCTCAAGAGAAGAAGCTAAACCCAATATATGATTACGATTCCTAATCCATCTTACAACATACATAATTTATTTAAGCTCCACAATTATATACTCGTAATGCATCTTCAGAAAGTTTTAGTTATCTTAAATAAAATTTTAACTTTATTAAAAATCAATTGTGGATTTCTTAAATGTTTATATAATGTATTCAATTGCTAGATTTGAAAGGGATAACCTTGAACCCAAACATGAAGAAAAGGAGAATCGTCATTAAAAGATTCATAAAGGAATAAAAGGTGTGTGAAAAATCAAGTGGACTTACCCGCCCAAACGGTGAAACAATTAGGTGTAGGCGCAGCTATGACTACCAAGTAAACGTAACACTCTCCCCCAATTGGATTGATATGCCTCTAATATCTAAAGCATTCAGCTGTAAGTTGTTTTCATATCCTTTTCTACTTCGATCTTCTACGATGTATTTTGCGGTATTTGGACTTATATTTGAATTATGTTCTTTGAATAAATTATATGTACTCTGCTCAGAGATGACCACATGTCTTTAAAAAAATGAAATGGCCGCTATTTCTACGGTAGGTGATGCACTTGAATTTGTATTGGTATTGCGTCATATTTTTAATTGAAAAAGTGTCCATGATTATGCAATGCTCAATGCAATGACCCTGGTTGAGATGTTCAATTACTTAAAAGTTTAAAAATTATTTCTATTTATTTTTTCCCAATCCTAAGCATAAGTGTTGATATTTTGATGTAACTACGGAAGATATTTTTTTGTATTTGTATTGGTCAAAACTCGAGAAGGTTATTGTATTCTTATTGTATAAATTGGATCAAAAGAAAGTATTATTTTATTGTT
>JASDQU010212966.1:0-18517 GCA_032191745.1 Picea mariana
TCGTTCAAACTTTTGACAGCCCTGTTTTGTATCAAACAAATTAACCCGTGATTCGAGTCATATGAAATACGATGCAATCATAATCATCAACCACAATCGACCCAAAACAGTAATCGAATGCAATCAAAATCGACATCTTAATTATAATTTGTAACAGATGTAGCAATACATAGTCGTTTCAACAAAGATAAGCGATCTGTAGATTATGCGTAAGATTCTGTAGTAATCAAAATTGAGAGAGGTTGTCACGATATACTCAAAACGAAATATGCGTGATAGATTCACCAAAATTTTCATCGATTTAATATCAGAGTATGACACAATAAAAAACAAACAACATTGCTAACTGTGAACTGGACAACAATCAAACGAGATCGGGTCTAAGACAATTATGGATGAATCATCATTCTGGGTAAGTTGTTTTGATTTCACACATTCATTTGCAACCAAATTACACAGTCATCTCATAATAGAATAGGGTCGATTTGATTCACGGATTGAATGGCTAATAATCGGGTTATAGTTACGAACTTGCATCAATCTTCAATGTAAAACCAAAACACCGTTTTTAAACAAAATCAACATCATATCTGTGTGGATTAAAAACCAAACGAAGATTAAACGGTAACAGAGCAACTATCTTTTATGTGCATGCTAACCAATTCGAATCAAAAGATAGATCATGTTCGAAAACTTAAAATACAAAACGACTTTCTAAATCAGAGCATTATATCACAACTATATTTAAACAATCAAATCCAGAATATGATCATTCAGAATCAAATCCAAATCCAACTCAAACTTTAAACAAAATTGATTTACTAAAACAAACCATGTACAGTAGTGCATGTCTATGTAAACGAGTAGGAGGAATATGTACACAGAGAGTGATATAAATGAGTGAAAATTATACCATCACAGTTGCTGAGACTATGTCAATTTCGAATTGACAATTGCAGTAGCAGACTCAACATTTTTGAACAGGATTGAACTTGTGGTTCGCTGGTTCTTATCGTTGGGCTGCAACTTTGCATTCTGACCAGCGAGCTTTGCCACTTGGTTTTCCAAATCGTGAATTTTGGATTGCAATTTTGGGACATCCAAGTAGTATCTCTCTAACCACAGTCCACACTGATCGCACGGTGAAGCAACATATTGAACAGAAGGGGGTTTGGATGATTCCCCAAGGGTTTCATGAGGTGGTTCAATACTAGGAAAATCAGGGTTATCTCGCAGACAAGGAGGTAAATTCTTAACGAAATCATAAGGTGGTTTGCCACACAAGCCCTCGGAGTAAGGATACTCCTCGGCGAGAAATCGTTCTACTTCAGAATCAGAGTCTTCGCTGACCACGATAGGCTCTAATTTAACAGGGGGCTTGGCTTTATTTCTTGCCATGCGAGAGATCAACCTTGCATTTTTCTTGCTTCTAGTATTAGCACCAGTCTTCGCTCTAGACTTTTGGGTCGTATGCTTAGCAACTTCGGTCGGTTTGGTCACAACCATAGGCGAATTCAAGGGTGAGTCAGGTTTAGGTCTGGGTAGAAAAACATTAAAAGGCACGGGGACAGGTTTTCTCTCGGTTACCATGGGATTGTCCACTTGTGGAGGATTCGATTCCTAAAAACCATTACGGTAGAGAAAATCATGCCAGGAATCACGACGTAACCCCAATTCATAAACAAGAATCATTTTAATCAACCCAACATGGAAGAGGCTAGTATCAACCTGGCTTCGCTTGTACCTCTTAGCCATTTTGAATAAACTTCGGTGCATATAGTGCGGCATACTAAGCTCGAAACCCATAAACACCATTAATAAACGTAGATGAAACAAGAAAACAAACCCGTACTTGCCTTCACAAGTAACGAATTGCTTGATAATCATCAAGAGATCATATCAGCGGGGTTTCAACATCTTCGTAGGTAAACCTCTGTCGCATGAATTCAGTGTCCAAGACCGAAATAACAATTTCCACGGGACATCATTTACCTTGTAACTTTTGGACCATTTTTGTCCCTTGACAGGCAGGCTAGTTGCCAAGCTGAGAAATTGTTCAGTGATTTCAAGCTAGACATCTCCAACTTTGGCTCGGCAGCCGTCGAACGACAGTTCAAATTGTCGAGCCACAGTGATGTTAAAACCATCGAACTTCCTTATAAACGAAAGTCACCTGAAATCTTGTAGGTCGCTATACGCACCATCAAATGTCGACAATGCTTGGCATTCGTTGGGCTCGGCCCTTACAACAGGAGCCATGGCTTCTGTACATGGTAGGGTTCCAAGTGAATGCAACAATGCACAGAGTGAAAACGATAGGGTTTAACAGTTTGAATGCTCTAAGAGACCGGAAATAACTCCATGTGTGCGAAGGTGGTGGGATTACCACCGCCACGCATTGTATTAATGACCATGTACAGTGCTGTTATAATCATAATCATTTAAAACAAACTTATCGACCAACAAATAGGTGAATCATCATCTCTACGTGCCATTCATCCGAGTCAGAACCAACACCTCATGTGATAATCATGCGCCAACTGTTAAGTTTAATCAAACACAGTACCCATCACTAACCATCGATGTATCGTGTCAATTCAATGTTTGAAACCAATGTTAATTCATTCAAGCCAATACATAGTTTGAAACTATTATCGCTCCATGTAGTATCAAACTTACAAACAATGTATCGAGGGTTCGAAGCATAAAATCGAAAAATCCAAAGGTTGCTCAAAGCGTTTTTGCAAAGCTCAAACCATTGCCATTTTATATGAAGCCAAACTCATGATATTGCCAATGTGTTTTAGCATAATAAAAGTGTAGAAACATTAACCAACGAGCATATGAGAATGATAAGTTAAGAGTTCAAAACAACATGAATCATGTCATATGTAAATCAAAATCAATTATAAACATAACTCATAACTTAATATCTATCAAAGAAATCAAGCTGCGCAATTAAAGCGAATGGATATGGTTTGAAGAAATTTTTGCAATGATGTGATAAACCAATAGTCGAGTGTCCTTTAGGAAATCAACAAAAGACGATGACATTCAAAGCAACGAAGGAGGTGTTTTCACACTTTTAGTTGTGAAAACTGAATCGAAATCAAATTGTAATTGTCGCAAAAATGAAACAAATGTCTGGAAGCACAATGCGACGATACTTTGTCGTTTAGGAGACTAGAGGTGTAGGCATCTTTTTTAAGAGCAATTAAAAAAATTGAGTTGGATGCCAACACAAGCACATGGAAAATACTAATTCTCGGTGCAAGGAGACATGTGCAAGATAAGGACACTTAGGAAAATTCCTCCATGGGTCAAGGTGTCAGATTACAAGGGAAAAGATTGCTACAAGGATTGCATTTAACGAATGATTTGAAAGTTCAGTTAATAGAAACATGAAGCTGGCATTAAGCCAAATATGCAAGTATGAGACATGAAATACAATTAAATATGACACAACATGACTCCTTCTATGTGAAGTTTTACGATCCCAGAGAAGGTAAGCTCAGTGTTTTTTCATTTCTAGAGAGTCTGTAAAACATTAAAAGAAGACTCCAGAGTGTTCATTTTTCGTAACTAGTCCAGTCGGTTTGAAAAATGGTTAAACCTATACGGAAAGGATGTCTCTTCAAAAAAAATTTAACGAGTGTGATTGAGACAAGATCAATCGACTGTCTTTTCAATTTTAAGGAGTATGAAAAGAGCTTAACTATGGACTCACAACCTTTTTCTAAGTTTAGTCCCCTTAGCCCAAACAATTATGAAATATAACTCGGGATAACTCTCCTAGTGAGACAAGTCTCCCAAGGCATACCTTTTTCCTGGATAATATATTGGCCGGAAAAAGGGTTAAAATTATTCCAAATAGATTTTCTTTCTAGACCAATTAATGAGTGTGAAAGGAACAAGGTCACTCGATAATATTTTCATATTTTCACTAGAAAGAGCTTAAATATGGACTTTGAGGGGGTTTCTTTTTTGTGAKTAATCTTCAAGGCCCAAAGAAGAGATAAAAAAAAACCAAAGATRATGTCACTTTTTCGAAAATTTAGTCCCTTGAGCCCAAAAAAGAGATAAATCAAAACCAAGGAGAATGTCCCTTTTCAAAAATTTAGTCCCTCAGGCCCGAAAAAGGGTTAAACTTACACCTGAGAATATTATGCTAGTGAACCGAAGCTCCTAGGGCATACCTTTATTACCAAATTAACCTTCCAGACCGAAAAATGGGTAAACTATCAGTCGACAGATGTTCCTTTAAATTTGAGTTTGGCGAGTGTGAAGGGAAACAAGATCGTGGGACAATCTTTTCAATTTTAGAGAGTCTGAAAAGGGATTAAAGAGGACTCCAAGGGGGCTTCTTTTCTCAAGTAATCCAAAATATATTGAAAATAATAAATAATCTTTCGTTGGATGTTTCTTTCAAAATTTAAATGATTCCGACGGACAACAAACTACGCTCATGGGGAGTCCCTCGGGTAAAAGCCAAAAAAGATGAAGAAGAGTGAGGATTCAAAACACAATCATGGAAGGAATAAAAGGAGTCCCAAGCCTATGGAGAAAATTCACAACATGGACACCAAAATGCAGCAAAGGATATACCTAGGGAATCCATGTAGAGAAAGGCTCTACCACCTAACTACGATGCTTCTAAAGAAACAAAGAAGGTTTTGTGTCATAATTCGGTGGGATTGATCCTATGGAAAAGTGGAAAAGTCAAAAATATGCATAATGCAAGCTGTTGAAAACCTAGCTTATATGTAAATGTTGAAAAACTACTTTCACCATGGGATGTTATAAGTGTAACCCATCTTAAGAAAACATCGATCTGAAAGAAGAAGTTCATTAGAATGACCCAAATATAAATGAAAAGGGAATTCAAGTAGCTACCAATCCAAGAAAGGGGAAAAAAGGGACCAAATTAGAGCCAAAAGGGACAAAACATTCTATAAATAGAGGTGGAAAATTCATTTTAACCATTTCAATTTGGAAAATAACCAAAAAGGTAAAAAGCCCTCCTCCTAAAAACATGAATTCGAGCTAGGGTGGATGAAAAATCCTCACACTTAGACCAAGTAAGTACAAACAACCTTCCTGTTAATTTTCAATCATCCTTGGAAGGTGTGCACCCTTGTAAAAGGGTTGGTCCTATGTGTACACATGCTTTCCATGCCCAACACACATATGCACGCGGGCAAAGTAACACTTATGCCACATACATACGTGATTGTCTTAACGACAACACGCGTACACCTCATTTAATAATAATAAAAAAAATGAAACAAGGGCTAATTCTCTCCAAAAATTGTGCAAAAGGATGTACTTCCATTGGCAGGAAAGGGAACACGAGGAATTACATGTCTTAGTGGAGGAGGATCTCAGGGATATTGCCATGTTGAAACAATGTGGTATGTGGAAATTCTTCTAGTGTTTATTCGTGAGGGCACAAGCTAGACTATTAAACCATTTTTTAGTGTAATGGAATCTAGACGTAGAGACGTTCATGTTGGAAGGTCAGTCACTGACTTCAATGATGGAGGACATGTAATTTTTCATCGACCTCTCCAGTAGGGGGGAACTGATCAACTTGAGGACCTTTCCTCCAAGGCCATACAACATAGAGGACTATATTGGTATGTATGGTGAGGTAGGCACTAAGAAAGTAGGATATCAAGTTTCAATACACAATATTACTAGCCTCATTCTCTGGATAGTGTTATTCATGATTGGGCATATTATGGGATCCGTAGCACTTCACCAGGCCTCTCGTGCATAGATGCATTGTGCAGTTTAGTGCTTGGATACCACTATTTTTTATTGGAGCACTACCATGCTTACATGCATGAAGAAACAACTCACCAACTGTTGCAGAAGAACAAACAATAACTTTAGGTTCATGACTATATTGTGCATTTTATTCTTTGAGAGAGTTCTTATCCTTATCCCAAGGGAGACAGTATGAGGCTATATTTCCTCCTTTTCTACAAGCGACTGTCATGATCAGTGACAATATCCTTTGAAATATCGAACTTAACTACAATCTGGTTGAAAACGAAAAGGGAAGTTGTTTCCCCATCATTGTTGAATGTCGGCATAGCTTCAGCCCACTTCGTAAAGTAGTCTATTGCTACGATGATATAACGATTCCCCCTAGTTGAAACTTGGTGACATGCTAACGATTCCCTCACTTGATGAAGGGACCGACGACAATAACTGGGAACCTGGGAGTTGGGTGTGCCCACACATTCCGAGAGAATATATGGCACGAGTGACACTTCTTGAATGCCTCTACACAATATTTGATTAATGAGGGCCAAAAGTATCCAACGTGAAGAATATTTTGGGTTGTTTCCAGCCCAGATAGATGACCTCCACCTGATCCTATGTGATAGTCATTTAAAACAATATTTTCTTCTTCGTGAGTGAGACATTGATGGAGAATGCAATCCATGCCTCGACGATATAAAGTTTTATCGAGGATAATATAGTTTCGTGCTTGGTGGTGTATTCGTCGATGCTCATCGCAAGAAGTATAAGACAGACACTTAAAATTTTAAAGATACAAAAGCATATCTCCATACCATGGGTCTGATGATGAGATAAGACAAATATCTTCATTGCTCAGTGACTCTTTAAGTGAAATATCGCCACTTTCAACCGAAAGTTCTGAGATTAGTTGAACAAAGACCCAGGACTTTTTATATTTCTCCGAGTCAAAATCCAAGTCAAACTCTTGCATGATGACTATCCATCGACTGAATTTCCCATCGATAACACGTTGTGTTAACACATATTGAAAAGGGTTGACGACAACTACGACGATGGTCTTGTGAAGTAAAATATAATGACGGAACTGTTGGACATCATGAAAAGATTCCAAAGAGAGTTTCTCAAGATGTGTGTAGTTGAGTTCCAGTCCAGCCAGGCCTAGGATAATATAGTATATGACATGCTCTTTGAGCGCGTCATCCTCTTGGACCAAGACCATGCTGATAATAAACTCTGTGGCAGCGAAATACAACAAGAAATCCTTTCCATAATATGGAGGACTAAGCAGAGGAACATATGTTAGAGCGCATTTCAACACTTCCAAAGAGAGTTGAGTCACTTCATCCCAACAAAATGGGACCCTTTTTTTCAAGAGGCAAATGAACCCTTTAGTAATCTCAACATAGTTAGAAAACAAATGCCAAATAAAATTGGATTTCCTTATAGAATTTGAAGCTTTGGGATTGTGTGCGGGGAAGGAAATTGAAATATTTCCTCAACCTTCAAGGGATCGACCATGATCCCTCTAGTTGACATAATAAAACCTAAAAATTGTCGATATGTCACACAAAAGCCACACTTGTTTGGATTTAGGTGAATCTGATAGTAGTAACACCTCTCAAAGATAAGTTGTAAATTGGTGGGATGATCGAATCACTTTTGATAACTTGATGTCAGATCATTGAGATATGCCTTGAATATATGTTTGAGGTCATGGAAAGAAAATGAGATGGCCCACTGAAAACTGGATCCAACATTATTAAGGCCGAAAATCATTTTTCTATATGCGAATGTACCCCAAGGACAAATAAAAGTCATTTTATGTTGGTCCTCGAGCTTGATATGAATTTGATTGTACCTAGAAAAACCATCCATGAAAGAAAAGACCTCACAAACTATGCGTTCATTGACAATGTGGTCAATAAATGGGGTTGGAAAATTTCCTTTTGGGAAATCTTTGTTCAAGTGGAAAAATTCCATACATATGTGGATCATACCTTGCTTCTTGTTGATAGGAACAAGGTTCGATACCCATTTTGTCAATTACATAGGATAGATGAAACAAACTTTGATGAGTTTCTCTACTTCACCCTTTATCATCGCTTCCTTGGGAGGATTGACCGAGCAAATTTTTTTCCAGAAAGGATTAACATTAGAGTAATTTGTGATCTTCTTTTCTACAATGCATGGATCAATGCCTAGAATCTCCTCATAAGACCAGAAAAACATGTCTCGAAAATATTTAAACAATTGAGTGTAGATTTGAATCTCTTCGGCAGAACAATCTACTCTGACAAAGACATTTTCCATGATGCCAGGGGTTCTAGAGATGTCGATAGAAATTGTTTCATCTATACTTTACATGTTTCCCTCGACATATATTCCATGCATGTCGAGAGGGTTAACAAGAAAAGGGGCATATCCATTCATGGTCGTAATCAAATCAACTCTCCTGCCTCTATTCTCTTGAGATCGGGTAAGAAATACATTTTTTTGTGAATATTGTCCCAAGGTCTTTCTGGACCAATCATTTTCTCTAGGATCACCTCGTTAGAGGGAAAGACTAAATCCAAAGGGTTGTAAGTAGTGAGAGAGTATTGAGCCCAAATAGGATCAAGAACAGGGTCTAGCTCCCATGGGTGATCCAGATCAAGGTTGGTCTATGCTTACTAGACATATTGTATGCAACCTCAACAACAAATAAGGGCATGGCCATTCCAAGGTTCCTTATCCCTTCCATCGAAGATGATGGGGAAGGTAAAGTCCATGGGTCGTTAAAGTAACTAGTTCTAAAAGACATGACTTGAAATATTGCATCCTTCAGCTGGTTGGGGACAGTCGAAACAAACCTAAAATCATTGGCATGTGACAGATAATCAAAAGTCCCCATTCAATATGGAAACAATCTGACACCTAAGTTGACAATACCTAGTTGTGGATTATCAATAATCAAGATTGTGGATTCTCCTGATGAAGGGTCAGGACGGGAGAAGGATAATTAATCAACAAGTATGATCCAACCTTAGTGAGGAAAACATAAGACATAAAAAATGGTGGATACAATTGATTCCATAGTATAGGTCCAACTCTATCCAAACAAAACATTGTAGTCGAGAGGCACATCGACTACTTATATTTTGACGCATAAAGTTTTTCCCTCCAACTGCATGGGGAAAGAGGGAATTATTCCATGTGGTCTAAAATATCAACCATCAAACACAGTTAGAAACGTGGGAAATGGAGACAACTCAGGTTGGTCTATGGCCTTCCAACATGACAATGACATCATGCAAGTAGAGGCACCCTCATCCACCCCTGTATGAAAAATGTTTTGTGTCAACAATTTCATGGCATACACCACTACTATTTGAAAAGTGGCATGTTTAGGAAGATGAGGTTTATGGTCAGTAGGGTAAAAAAAAAAAAAATCCTGAGTTGGTGGTCTCGAATGCTCCCAAGGAGGAAAACAATGCTTTCCTCTATGATGGGAAACTCTGGAGGACCTCCACAGCAGACTTTGCACAAGGCATTTGTGCCAGATCCTCCATGATGGAGTAATTCTAAGTATCCCTTTAATTTGGGTTGTGAGATTTCTTTTTGAACACACCCTTAGGTATGCGAGTCATCATTTCTCCCAATGTCTTCTCGATTTGAAGAGGAGCTAGTGGGTTAGAGGCTTCTTTTCCCTTCTCAACATATTTCAACATTATGTAGTTATGAGACCTAGTATGTATATTAGCTTTGAGTTTCATCATATAAAGGCTTGCGGCCCTGTTGATATTATTGGGCGTGGGGGCTCTGTGATTTTCCCCAGGAACGATCATGGATGAGGAAGCTTGAACCATGTTTTTCCCTTGTGGAAAAGGGTTTGTTAACACGAGAGGTTGCTAATGTGCCAATATATTTTGGGATTCCTCAAGATGAGGGCATTGGTGAGTCAAGTGGTCATCCATGAAAAGCTAATATAGAAACTTCATCTTAGTCTTTTTGTTTTTTCCCTCGCCAACATTATTTACAACCTTGTTATCCCGCTTACCCTTCTTGTTTTTAGGTTTCCTATTTCCCTCATTTTGTTGGTTACCCTTGGGATTTTTCAATTGCACACTTTTTACATATGATGTTTGGGTTAAGGGGGAAATAGAACTAGGAGTTTGGCTAGCCATGGTATGTTGAATATATAATTGATAAAATTGATTAGACAACTGATCTATAGACTTGTTACGTGTTGAGCCTACTATGTCATCAGTGTGAGGCCTAGAATTATGTTTGGTCTTGTTGAATGTTGATCATGGTGCATCAGGTAGGATTTCATATAACATACCAGATTGAGAGTAAATCAAGTCCAGTTATTGGGCTGTCATGATAGCATCTTTTTTGGAAAAAACTTTGGATGTCATGATGTATTTGGATACACAAGGTAACAAGGACTTGAGGAACCACTCGAGAAAAAATGGGGGAGGAACCTTAACTTTGATCAAACTCTTTTTTCATTTCCATTCTTGGATGTGATCTGAGATATGGTCAACTTTCGTTTGCTCAAACATGGCCAGCAACTGAGTGCTGACATCATATCTTACTGGTAGTTGTAAATGTTTTAAGAAAACCATATCTAGGTTGTTAAAGTAAGAGTACTTCATGATATCGATCTCTATATACCATTTCAAGACACCCCTTATAAGAGTGTGTTGAAACAAATGCAACTAGACAAAATCATCCTTTAACAAGTTAGATGAGAAACATAAGTTAAAGGTTGTCACATGATCACCAGGGTCTTCGCCAGGCTCTCCTTAAAACTTAGGGATGTTTAAGGACAACTAAGTCAACATGGGGGGCCAACGCAAATCATGACAGATCAGGTCGTTCAAAATTCTTGAAAATTCTACAAAATGAAGAGTTTCCAGAAAAGGTAGTCTCGGTTGTGGTGGATTTACATGAAAACGGGGGCCTGGATTTTGAATGGCATAAAGTTTCCAAGAAAAGATTGAATGTTGGTGTTACAGAACAATTCCACTATGGACAGGTGAATCTTCCCTTGGATATACCCCTAATAGCAAGACATAAAAACACAAATTGACGCTAACATCCCTTTGAATTCAGTTTAACTAATCATAAAGAGAGAGAGGGAGAAAAAGCGTGATGCACCTTGTTTCAAAATTTTCCCTCATTGCTTCCAATCCGAATTCGATCTCAAAACGCCTTTGAAAAACTTGACACTTGCAATGCAATGGAAAACAAAGAGAAACAAAGAACTCCTACTCTACAAGATTAGATTAAACAAATCCATCTACAAAGATCAAAAGAACAATAGACAAGTGCATGCAATAATACACAAGATTGAAAGGAATGGCCAAGTATATTGATGATAACTTTAAATAGATACTTACAATCATGGATGGTGTTGCAACAACTTCTCCAAGTCCTCCTCATCCAACCCCTTTCTCGAAATATCCACGACCATAATGAAAATGCTTTTGTTTATTATTTTCCTCTCTTGTTCACCATGAGAATGGCTCCATTTATATGATTTGGGAGGCCCAACCACCTTGGTTATATTTTGGATTAGTTGATTATATTACTCCCTCATTTGTGATATCTCCCTTAGATGCATCCTAAGGGTTATATTTGAGGCAAACCAACATGAATCATCCATAGTTGTCCTTTAGATAAAAAGGGGGTTTCTTATCAAGATTTTCTCAACCAATTAGGCACTCCTTTACAATGGGAAACATAGTGCTACAACACTCCCTTCTAGATAGACAATGAGTGCTAGTGATCCTTGTATATGAGCAGGGAAGCGTTGATCTTCCAAAAATTGCCAAGACGACCAATTATCATAGAAAAACACTTTGTTCTAACTGTAAAATGATGTGGATTCTTCTCCTAACATGTTTTAGGAGTCATATCAAGAATTCTCATGATGTCGTTCATGATGTGACACTTACATGGTGAAAATGTGACACTTGCAACAAAAGTTCTACATTTAGGAAAATGAGAATGTGATATTATAGAAGTGAGGAAAGTTGATGTGTAAAAGATCATCTCCCAAAGAGTGAAGTCAGAAAATAAAAATTGATGGCCGAAACACTTTGTAGATTCTTCGAAGAAAGGGTATGGAGTCGGGGAACTTGGTAGAAGCTTCAGACAACCATCAAAAATATATTAATATGTGTTCCATTTATGAGGCAGACATACCTATGATCGGGCTATAAATGAATCAAAGTATGGTTACCATTAAATATGCTAGGGATCCATGATGATATTGACTAAGGGTATGGCCACCAAAGATACAATGTGGATCCATACTTCTATGAAATAAAATGATCGTAGCCACATATAATACATATTGGATCTATGAGATGATAAAACATAGACACAAACCAATAGAACATGGATATATGTGACAACATAAGTATCAACATGCTCAAGTGACTTCCTTCACATCCTGGGAAAAGCAGGTATCAGAATGAATTCTCAACCCAGGGTATTTTTCACAATCCCGATGTGGTATGAATCTAGCCATGTGAATAGATGTCTTGATGTCGAACCTGTTAGACACCACTTGATTATCGGGCATTAAGGTAGACCATTAACAAGTGTGAGGGAAATCACCAGTGATTTCAGTGACTCCCAAGGTACCCTAGTACAATCCAATGAATGTGAATAAATCAGCCTCAAGAGAGGGATGCCTTGCATAATTGTGGCTTTCTCCAATATTTCAAGCTTCAAAACATGAGAAAGGAAGTACTATTGCTTGTGTACTTGATTGGTCTGTGGGACAATGCTGAGAAATTGTTTGGAATAGCACCACATATTCTTGAACTTGAAATAGACGATGTATATTTTCTGATGGGGTTCTTGAGGATGTGATAACCCATATTATTGTCGAGACATTGGGCTACTCTACAACTAACCTAGGCATATGTTGCCGAACATTGCATACTAGGGTCATAATTGGTGGGAGAACGGATCGTGATAAAATATGTGAGTGATCCTAGCACTTTGATCCATTCTATTAAGGATAACCAAGTTGGAGGGGAGCACTAGTGCCCACTTGGCTTCTAAGTCACAAATATCTTATGCCATACATTGTTTGGAACCGATATTGTTCAACTAGACTACAGGGTTCCTAAGGAATGTCAAAGAAAAAATATCCAAATGCAGGACTAAAAGACAAAAACAGTTTGGATACGGTTCTTTCCTTGTTTCATTTTTCATAGAGTGTATCCCTCAGATTCAATCATAGGTTACAATGATATCACACCCCGTGATCGAGCCTCGTATGGAGAGGTGGAACACAATTTCTCCCAGGTTGGGGAATGATCCCTCTTCTTTCAGATTCATTGTCAACTTCTTCGCATGGTGGAGAAGCCAGTTATTGGTGATTGAGGACTTCTCCTATGATGGGGTATATTTCAAAGGTAGTGCAGAATTGGTACTCCCCAAGAGCATACAGTGGGACGTATTTGGTACGAAAGATTACCATAACCTTGTAACTAATATTTTTTTGGTTTTTTTATATGTTTCTTTTGTACAATGAGGGATCTAAACCATATCATTTTCATCACGTAGACCGAGGTGTGTCACATCTGATGGAGATGCCAACATTGGGGCATCGTGGGGATGCACAGGCAATAACTGAGCAAAAATTCATAGTGGGAGGACTTCGAGAGGTAGAGAGAAACCTCTGGGGATTGATGATGGGTGTACCTCCTTTGAGAAGGAGAGACGTGACTTTACACTTGCAGTGACACATAGTTAGGGTCTCTGAAGGCCTCAACCATTTACTACGATGGGTGACATGAGTAGTAGTGTACTTTTTGGAGAAAAATGTGATAGAGGAGGATGAGTAGAGTCTTCAGATATTTTGTAGTCCTTATGATGATATCATGGGTATGAAGGCCCAATATTTTCCTCATTATGTACTTTTGTATGATGTACTTAATTTTTTTTTTCTATCACACATTATATATATACGCATTTTGCAAGTACCTATGTTGTATTTTCATGTTTTTAGTGTGATATTTTTGTAGATATGATTTATGTTTCAAATTTTTATCTATGCGCAAGATACCAATACAAGATGTAATTTGCTAAAAAATCCAAAGTTGTATTGAGTTTTCTCAATATGTGTCTGTATTGGGGAAATTCAAATGATCTTTCGAGATGGTGAACCCTTAGGTGGAGACATAGTAAAATCGAGTTGTGAACGACATACCCATGATTAAGTTGATGGACCACAAGCTGAGAGTATAGGTTGATAAACAATTGAGTTATACCTAGAGAGGAGGCTTTGGTTAGAAGTCTGATGACGACATGATATTCTTCCACATTATTGGTCGCAGATCCGAGGAAAATTCCTCCTAAGCTCACTAACTCACCTGAGTGGTAGATGACCCAAGTTGCAAAAGTGATGTTTTGGGTGTGTTGACTAGCGTCATATGCAAACCCAAAATAGATGGGAAAGGGTGATGTCATTTGTGCATTCAATCACAAAGAAAAGTATAAGTAACTGAGAAAAAACTTGTGCACACAAAATAAAAGACACACCAAGTCAAGAGTATATATTATAGTAATGTACAAAGTACACATGTGAGATATTCTATGCATAGTACTTCTTGAGGTAAATCCCATTTCGGGGATAATCGAGAGATATACCATCGTAGTATACCAACTCATAGGCACCTCTATGTAGCATGTGTTTTATGATGTAAGGTCCATGCCACATGGGTTCTAACTTTCCTTCCCCTAGTTTTTCATGATATTGATCATAGACTAGGACTAGATCTCCTTCTACGAAATCACGAGGTTGGATGGATTTATCATATTATTTTTTCATGCATTTTTTATATTCCTCATTGATGAGAGAAACATCCCGATGTTTTTTTTCCAACTTGGTTAAATACATGAATCATTCCTCTTCAGAAAAAGTGTGAGGTAGGAGTTCTACAATAATTTTCAATGAGGGGATCTTGCATTCGATTGGTAACACCGGTTTGTTGGGCCCAACAACTCCCCATAATTTTTTACAAAATTTAAAGGGCCCCCATTAGAATCTTGATAATTATGATGAGCTACAGAATCAACATTTTCAAATAGTTCCATACCTTGGCTTGCTTTGAGACAAACTTAAGAAATTCACTATAGTATGAGACATTCATTACAAGAGTATATGTCAAAATTTAGAAATGAGCATAGAAATCTCAATTTAAACAAAAACGTTAATTTTTATCAACAGTTTACTTTCGTTTAAATTATGATTATGTGTTCTTTCTTTTGCTCATTAACAAGTTTGACTATTTTGAATAATGTGTTCAATACTTCATCAAATAATATGTTGGTTGTTTTCTCATTTTCATAAAATCATTTGGTGATATTAATTAATTCAATTATTTTTTTTTCATTTTGCATCTCATTTCAAAATAAAAATAATAATAATAATAAAAGAATTATCTATGATTTGTTTGATTTTTTAAAAAACCAAAAAATAATATTTTTCTCTTTTCCATTAACTTGAAGCTTCTAGAATTTTAAGATCATATTTTAAAGGAAATTATAAACAATGTTTGTTTAGAACTTATAGTTAGTTTAAATTCATTTTTTATTTTATTGTTCTAGATTTTGTTTTATTCACAATTTTTAGGTTATTAATTTAGGTTTCCTTTTGTTTCATAGGTTTCTATTATCAAATATTTGATATGGATCTGATCATGGATTGATTTTATTATCCAAATACATTCAAGATGATTTATCCAAAATTAATATTGGATTCCTACAAATAATTTTATGAACAACAACAGATAAAATTTGGAAAGGCCTCAAGATCAGACAAGCAATTTTGCAAGACTGATTGCAGCGCAATCGTGAGGAATTTGAAGAAACGGTTGAAAACCCAGAACCCAAATGGACCCATTTACCTTCAACTTAGATATTTGCCCAAAAAAATGCACAATTTGAGATATATTGATGTCTCTTTACGAGGAAAATTTCAAGTGGCAAAAATTAATAGTGACGCCCAGACTGTTTATTCATTGTATAAATATATGCGAAAGTTTAGAGCCATGGGGATCCAAGAATTGGAGAGGATGATTTATATCCTTTCTCTTTTGTATATTATTTCTTTTGTAAATTTTTTTTCTTTTCAAATGGAGTAACGGATGGTTGCAATCTTTGGGAGAATGGACGAGTATTTTCAAAGAAGAATATGGAATTCCAGGTTGCTTAATGGCTTTTGTCTTGTGAGTAAAATGGTTTTATTTTCATTGTAATATCTTCATATTCTTTGATTAATTGATTATGCATTGATTTAAATTAGCTTTGGTCTATTTTTATCAATACATGGTTAATTATTATCATTTATATATTAATGTTTTCAATATTTAAGAGTCTATTATCCCAAAAATTCATTCTTGTACTACAATATGGACATGTGATTTTGAGAAAGAATATGGGAAAGAAATTCATCTTTGGCTTTAGACCTGTGTGATGCTTATTCCATTCCGTTCTTTCATTACTATTGTATTATGAGAATGTTATTATGGTTGATTTTAGCTTTAGCTTGTCATCATATGGTGTTTTCATACTGTTAAATGTTATATGTTGTCCATAATTTCTTATTCCATTTTTTATGTGTGATCAATTGATTATTTGATTATTGTGAAATTTATTTCTAATGTTAAATGATGGATAATATCAATACTCAGAATTGAGTTTTCTTTCGATCTTAAATATTGATTATCTTAAGATCACATGATTTTTTAATTAGTTGTCTCCCTGTTGTTATTAATTTACTCCAATATCAAATACTTTTTGAATGTATTCTCGAAGTGCTAGTATTGTTCTGTTATAGGTTTCCCTTAACAACAGTACAAACAAGAGCTCATACAACACAGAAAGATAATACCAGTTTCGTTGATCAGCTACAGATTATTCTGTGTTTTATTTAGTTAAGTTGTTTATGAATGAAACAATGATTACATTAATTAGCTTTGATTGTTTTTGTATCACTGTTTCAATCATATTCATTTAGTATTTATTCGTTTAATATCTTTAAAAAAAATACAAAAAGAAGTGTTGTTCATATTTGATTAAGAAACTTTATCAAACAATCATTTTCGCAAGGTTTCATGCAAACCTTGTAAACTGTATATAAATTGTTCATAATCATTTGTATATTCACATTCTTAGATAAATATTTGTAAATATTGTGTCGATTGTTAGAATCTTTTATTTAGTTATTTTATTTTATTTTTATATCTTTAGGACCCTAGTTGGCTAACAGAGCCATTAAACCCGTCATAATAGGTTACACCAAACGACTTGGGTTATTTAGACAACCCTAGACCGGATCTATTCTTCCAGTTGACGGCAAGTCAAATTTTCTCGTCAACACGATTCTATTCAATATGTCAACTGGAACGACATGAATCTAGTTGTGGTTTTCATTGGATTTTGATAGGCCCAGAGTGTGGACAAGAGATGCAAGCGCCAAGAGGTTTTTTTTTCCCACACCATGCATTGCAACATGGTGTTCAAGACTTTGTTGATGGCTTCAACTTGTCCATTCACCTGAGGATAGTAGGGGGATGAGTTTTCATGGTGAAAACATAGATTGGTGTGCAATTCACCCGTCATCTAGTTCTTGAAATGTGATCCATGATTAGTTGCAGTAGTTTGCAAGATACTGAATCAAGTGATTATTTGGTTAAACAAAAAAAGTGCAACAGTAGAAAATGATGTATCAACACAGTGGGTTGGGAATTTCCTTTAAATTTTTTGCAACTTCATTGCGATGAGGAAAATATCGTGTGTAGTGATCATCACCACAAATGAGACATGGAAATTTTAGTTTTCCCTACGATTGTTTCTCAATAGCAGGTGGTTGTTCTTGTGTTTTTTCATTTTTAGTTGGATTATTGTTTTTTGTTTGTTTGTTTATTCTTCATTTTCTTCTCCCCCCTTGAATGTTATGGAGAAGCAGATTGAACTGCATTCACCTCATATATTTGAGTTAGGTTGGATCTTGGTGAGAGTGAAGTCGATCCGATAGTGGGGGAAATGAATGAGTGATTAGTCATGTCAGTTGACTATGAACTGGATTGGGTTTTGATGGAACCGATAATTCCATATTTGTGAGAAGTGGAGGATGGTTTCAATGGATTAGTTGACGTACGGGGAGTGTTCATAATGAATTCATACAGAGTACTAGATTGGGAATAAACCAAGTCCATATACTGGGTGTGAGAAATGGATTCCTCTTTAGTAACGACACCAACGATGGCTACATCACGAGCAATTAGAGGTAAAATAGATTTAGTGAACCATTCAAAGAGTAACTAGTCAGGAATGGTTGGTCAGGAATGGTTGTTTTGATCAATTATCGTTATCATATCCACTCATGAATATGATCAGAGATATGTACAGAGTTTGTTTGACAAAGGGAGGTCAATATTTTTGTACCAGTCTTGTAATGGATGGGAAATTTAAAGTGCATGAAAAAAACCATGGCAAGGGAATTGAAATCTTGAAAAGTTATGCGTTGTAACTCAATGTACCATTTGTTGGCTGAACCCGTAAGTGTACACTGGAAAATATGTAACCAGATAGAATCATCCATTCATGAATTTGATGAACACCATAGATGAAAAGTCATAACGTGGTTATTAGGGTCTTCACCAGGTTTCCCATCAAATTTAGGGATATCATAAGGTAATTTAGCATGAATAACTAGCTAGAAAGGAGGATGTAA
>JASDQU010212969.1:6009-18519 GCA_032191745.1 Picea mariana
GGGGCAGGCCCTCCCTTGGGAGGCCTGACTCTAGTATTTCTGACAATAGACATCTCAATCATGGACTGGCTGCCTTGCATTTTTTGTCTCTCAGCCCTTGCTTCCCTTGCCGCTCTATGAGTTTTTCTCCCAGCTCTTTTCGATGGCCTCTCGAATGTTTCATCATCAGAGGATCTGAAGATCTCTGGGGTATTCTTCCTTGTCATCTCTGTGTAGGTTGGACGGTTGGAGGCTCCTCTTGGTGATCCAGATTGTAGATGGGATGTTTTGTCCGAATTTTTATCTTATTTGGTTGGAGGCTCTTGAGCTGCTAGGAATGGGCTTGGTTCTTCTGGGGTGTTGATAATTTCAAATGGATTTTTGTCTGTATCTTCTCTTGGAGGGGTTGAAATTCCCTCCCCTTGAATTTGAGCCGAGAGGATTGCTCCACTCCCCTGGAGTGCTCCTTTCCCTCTAGTTCTGGTATTTTTTTTAGCTGGCGCTGCTTTCTGGATCTGAGTCCATTGTTCTCCCTTCAAGTTCTCATCCTCCTCCTCTGCTTTAATTTTTCACTACTTGGCGAAATGCCCATAGTTATGGAAGTGACGACATTTAAACGGGAGATGCTCATAGTCAAGAACTTGAATAGAATACCAGTCAACTACCATGAGTTTTATAGCTTCAGGGAGGCCTTCCTCCAGATCGACTTCAACACAAATTTTCATGCAGGAATTATGCTCCCTTCTTTCGGCGTGATCTATATATTTCCCAAGATTATTTCCTACGACTTCTAGGGATTTAGGGTTCCAACAGTGCAAAGGTAAGTGTGGAAGTCGTACCCAAATAGGAATGAAAGAGGGGATGTACTGAGATGGATCAAAGTATGGGGTCCATTGGTTCAAGTACAATCCCCGGGGGCCCATGAAATATGAAACATTTCTGAAAATAAGGTTCCTATCCTCAATTGAGTCAAAGGCAAAAACGAAAAAGCCCTTTCCTACAAAGTGGCTTATGATTCCTTCTTTAGTCAGGGATCTCCAGGTCCTTTGAAACCAAGCTTCAACGGCTTTGGGAGAGGTCCAAATCCTGGCGAACTTCCTTATAAGACCACGTTCAACAGGGTTCAGGGCCGATCTATAGGGGTCTTCGATCGATAGGGCTACTGTGGGGATTTCCATTCTTTTTATGAATTTCTGTTGTAGATCGGATGTTGGGCATTTTTGGCAAGAAGCAACGAGTTTCCTAAAGGCCAACAGCTTGGGGGGAAGTGGAGATATGACCTCGGGGCCCCCTCCTGGGGCCATGACGCAGGGGTGGCTCGGAGTAGGGCTAAGATCGCAGGTGGAGCACAGGCTCACACATTCAAGAAAATAGTTCTTTGATTAGAGTAAGTAAATATATTTAAGTACTAATGCACTCAGTAATTAATATAGTAATCTAACATACAAATTAAAGTATTAATACATTATTGTAAAATGTGATGTATTATTGTAACAAGTTAATTAATAAATATTTTAATAATATATTGTATTAATTAATTAATTAATACATTATTAAAATGTTAATTTAACAATAAGTTAATAAAGTAAAAATACATTAAAAATATAATATTAAAGTATGTAAAAGTAAAATAATACATTAAAGTAATAAAGTATTAATAAAACTTGATCTACCATTCGAACTCCTCTCTCCTTAATACGATTACAGTTAGTGCTCAGTCACCTTTATTGATGCAGACCCCCTTCTCTCTAAGGGTTGCGCGACCTCCCGGTCAAGGATATTCAATTTCACACCGAATTGTCTCTCTGATACCTTAATTGTCTCACTTACGAATTAACATAGGCCCTTTTTGTCCTCTGGTGCAGGTTCTATGGCACCTGTGACCTCTTTCTTCATGATGCTCAACTCACAGGTTTCAAGCACAAGATCCTCTCCCATTATCCCCTTCCTGCATGCGACCTCGGGCTATGTCCTTAGGTATACACATGATTGCAGGCGTGCCCAAGAGTGGTTTGGGATCAACCCCCTTTTCTCCTTGCAATTTACCTACAACGGCCACATACCCCTTTATCGATATCGTGTTTCTGATTGCGTCCCGCCCTAAAAAATTTGACGCTCGAGCACTTTGTGGCCCCGCAATTAAGCGTGACCTTCGATATTATGATCTTGATGCTGCTTTTGAACTAACGGTTCAGATATACCCCTTTCGAACCTACAAATCAGATCTGACCTCTTTCGAATCAATGAACGAGATCGATTTCTCCTTTCGGGCTTCGGGAGTTTCATATCTCAAACCCTATTTTCTTTGCAATGCTTCCACCTGGAGCTAGCGATCTATTGATGCATGTTTATCATAGATCAATGGCTACATTTTCTTTGGGTCTTCAGGATTAAGAAGACTCATCCCTCAAATTTCACCTTCCTTCGGAGTGTATGGATTTATGCCGTGTGTCTTCTCGAATCGGACGATTGAGATTCACTTCGCGTCTCCAGCTCTTCAGGCCTCAAGACTTTCAACTCCCCACTGAAACTCTCGAAGTGATTCCTCCGGAGCTCACAATCCATCGCCATGTGTCCCCCTAGATCCGATGGTCACTATCTACCTCAGGTCTTCGAGCTTCGAGAGTTTCAACCTCCTACGCACTCGTTCCTCCCGGAGAGATTTCACCCAAAGATGATGGATTCCCACCACATGTCCTCCACAATAGACAGTTGTGATCTACTTTGGCTTTTGGGACTTTAGGATTTTATCACCCTTCGCACTTGGGATCCTCCGAAGTGAAATTTCCTTGAGTCTCAAATTTGTCGACACGTATATCCTGGAAACGAATGTCATGGATCTACTCCAGCCTTTGGCTCTTCAACAAGTTCACTTTCTCCATATCCACAAAAATTTTGAAGTACTTTTCTCCAGAGTTATGTATCTTCTACCACCTGTCCCTTTTGACGATGGATGGTCCCTATCCTCTTCAGGACTTCGACGAATCCTCGCTCCTATATGCACGCAGAGACTTAAAACTTGTGCACTTTACCCAGATCCAACAGTCTGGAATGATCTCTCTCCCTCCTAGATGGATCTTGGTCAGTGACTCGCGAAACCTTCAGAACTTTCCTCCCTTTGAAGATTCCTCCTGCTATCTCTCTTGATATTTCTCCCTCCTTTTGTCCCTTTAACTCTTTAAAGAGTTAATTCGACACTTAGTCAATTTCCGGGTCTGTGTACTCCTTGAAATAGATTCTTATGCAAGAGTTGGGTTCTTGCAGACAACTGTGCACACCTTGCAGAAGTGACCTTGCACTCATTGCAAAGGGAAAGTTTTGTGCTATCTCTTTTGATCTTTTGAGTCAAAACAAACTTTGTCAACGCATGCCTTGCGAAAAGTGTGCACACCTTGCACACACTCATCGAAGAGAAAACGATTGAACCTTACACAAACATATCACAGTTTCATATACCCAACAACACAACCCATTCATTCATGAAACAAAATAACAAGAAATTTGTAAACAATAGTGACACCACGCATTTGAATCAATTTTCCTCTGTTATATTCATTCCAAAAGTAAAAAAATGGCTACAACTATGATCAAATAACAACTAAAAATTCATAATTTTCCTACTAACTTGCAGCAGCCCCATTTGGGCATACAAAACCTCTATTCATCTTAGAGGGTTCTTAGGATTTCCCCTAACTACTTGTCTACTCAAAAACAAAACCTAACTGCTACCTTAGTTTAGTTACATTCAAGAATAGGAGTGAAAACGCCCAGATCACTTGTGATCATTCATCTTCCAAGCGCTTGAGCTTCTTCCGTTTTTCAACCATATCCAAAAGATTCGCAATAAATGTCGACGTTTAATATTTCAAAATGATTCCAAGGCATTGATTTGCCTTTCCATGCATACTTGTTGAGGATTCTCCTGCATCATACTCCCCTGGACAAATTCATGGAATCCTCCATGAGCTCCTACACTGACTTTCCATGATTTTGGATATCAACCTCATTTTCCCAACTGGCATCTTCTATTGGGTGTCCCTTCAACTTGACCAAATATTCAAAATAGGTATTCCTCCTGGTCTTTTTGCCAATCCTTTGATCAACGATCTTCTCCATCTGTGGTTTTTCTTCTATAGGCATTTGTTTCTCCCACTGAATATTCTCTTGATATTACGATCCCTCTATGTCATCTTATCTGTAAGGGTATAGGTCTGAAACATTAAATATGGGTGATATGCCCACATCATCTGGCAGCTCAATCTCATAGGCGTTTTCATAAAACTTCCTTAAGATCTTACATGGCCCTATCTTCTTGATCTTTACCTTATTATATGTTCCCCTAGGGAACCTTTCTTTCCTGAGATGTGCCAAAACCTGATCTCCTACTTCAAATTGATGTTCCCTACGATTTTTATCAACTCTATGCTTGTACTCTTGGCCAAAGTTCGACAATTTTCCTCTGATCTGGCTATGGAGATTCTGCATTTCTGCAGCAAAATCTTCTGCTCCAACGCTTCTAATCTCACTTTGTTCCAAGTCTCTCAACTCATATACTCCCCTTGGCTACATTCCATACAATATTTGGAATGGGATCTTTCCAGTGCTCCTGTTTGGTGAGTCATTGTATGCAAATTGAGCTTGTGGAAGAATCTGATCCCACTGATTATGATGCTCAGTGACCAAACTCCTCAGTAAGTTTCCCTAACTTATGTTTACCACCTCAGTTTGTCCATCTTTCTGAGGGTTATAAGATGAGATGAAGGACAAATTTGTCCCCAACTTCTTCCACATTGTTCTCCAGAAATGACCAACAAATTTAGTGTCTCTATCTGAGACAATGCTCCTAGGTAGTCCATGAAGTCTCACAAATTCCTTGAAAAACAAATTTGCAACATGTGTTACATCACTAATCTTCTGGCATGGGATAATGTGATGTATAAATTAAATTATTTACACATTAATGTATAATATAATATATTAATGAAATTAATAAATAAGTTAATACAATATTAAATAATATATGGTTAAACTATTAATATAATAATAAAGTAAAAATACATTAAAACTACTTTATAATATTATTATATAAATGCGGAACATTAATATATTATATTTTTACTTGAAAGTATCAATTAATTAATACAATATTCTTATATACATTAATTCCATTAATACAATAATCATTAATGCATTAACAAAATTTTCTACATTAATAAAGCAATACATTGAAAATATATTAATAAACTAATAATATATTAAGAAAGTATTAATACAGCCTCACTCGCTACATATGTGTGGATCTTCAATCACTTACAACCTCAGAGAAAATAATAGCTAGAGTCATGGTGGAGATAGACATACATGATGGACTGCTAGAATGTATTGACATAGACTGGCGAGGTAAACTCTATCAATAGACTCTGGATTATCTAGGAATCCCTTTTAGGTGCACTATCTATAGAAAAACAAGACACCTGAGGAATTTTTGTCCAGGTCACTTTGCTGAAGATCGGTCTAAGGAGACTATGTTCGACATCTCCTCTAGGATAGACTCTCCCGTTGTGCCTACACAGCCCTCTTATCCAGACCTTCTTGACTTTCAAAACTTTTTCACCCTCGACTCACTCACAAGTAAGCTCAAGTTCATCTGTCCCTTGCTTTTTAACTCTCTTACCTCCTGGTAAATAGAATAGTTGAAATTTTCCACATTGCTTACTCTAGGCTCTCCTTCAATATCGGTGGCTCTAGTCGCTCCTACTTCTTGACCAATGGGTGTACAAACTCCCATTTCGGGTGTCCCTTCCACACATCCTAACTCTTTCCTATATGATGAGCCACTGATCTAGCAATTGAACTCCTCCCTCCTTAATACGATTATAGTCAGTGCCCAGTCACCTTTATCATGAGACTCACCCTCTCTTCCTCAATTGACCCCATCAACTACTCTCCCGATGGATCCCCCTTTTTCTACCCATCCCCGAGAGACTATTCCCGTCTTCTCCTATTCTTTACCACTAGACCCAGCTAGCATTGACTCAATGAATCAGGATATGATTTTGACACACTACCCTCTGGGCACTAGTGAAACACAGCTTTGAGACAATTCCATCAGTGATGTGTTGGACTCTCTTCTACCATCCTTTAATGAAATTCAAACTCAATCTCGCTTACCTATATATCTGGGGCATTCATTCCACTTACCACCTTCTGAGGTAGATATTACATGACACGGGAACAATTCAGGGTTGGACCAGGGTACTGATCATACCTGGTCCAGAGGGATTGGATATGAACACTTTCCGATCAAAACTATAAGTGCCTGATGTAGAGAGGGGCCTTCTTTACCTTCTTCTTTTGTCACACATTCAAAAACTACTGATATTGGGGCTCTTAGAGGCATGAAAGCCCTAGCGAGAACTAAATAATGACATTTCTCTCCCTCAATATCTAATGGGTGGTAGGGTCCCTTAAATCCTCCACCTTCACAAGACTGCTAGTTCAGACCTCTCCAGACATTATCTTTCTTCAGGAAAACAAAAAGCTAGATATTTTATTTCAAAGTTTCATCCTGACTGGTACACTTTCTCTGTAAACTCACTTGGAAATTAAGGGGCTTTAGCTGCCTCCTGGGACCCTACCAAGTTCGAATTACATCCTTATATGAGATGTGGTGGCCTTTTACTTATTGGATCCTTTCGGTGGAGTAATCATCAAATCATCTTTCTCAATATTTATGGACCCTGCCAATTTTTTGGTTTTTTTGGGGAATTTGTTGAATCCCGAGGTCTGCTCGATCTCCAGAATTTAATCATATCTAGGTACTTGAACTTCATCATAAGATCAAGAGAAATTTGGGGAGCCTTTTCCAACCAATACTTGTTGTCTAACTTCTTCATCTCACTCTTCCATTTTCATGGTTTGGTCGACTTCCCTCCGACTGTTTTGACCCCAACATGGAGCAATGACAGAGTGGGTTTGGATTCCATCTAAAAATGACTTGACCATTTCTTTATCTCCGATATCTTAGCTACTATTGTTGGAAGAATCAGAACATGGGTTGACACACCATATCTATCTTATCACACCCCGATTTTATTACAATTCAACCCTCATCCAGAGCAGATCTCCCACCCTTTTAAACTTAACTAGTGTTGGCTTAATCAACCCAAATTCACTGCCATTGTCAATGATGTGTGGTATGACCCTTTTTTCAAGCTTGGATTGGGTATACAACAACAATTCTATTTGAAATTGAAACATTTAAAATCTTGTATTAAAAGATGGGCAGTGAAACAAAAAAATCACACCCTTCAGAAGCTTCATGAGTTGGAGCATAAGATTTATTCACTACACCATACCGACACATTGGCTTGATATGTAGGGGACAGGAATCAACTATGTAAACAAATTGAATCTGACAAGAATAATATTTTGTTGGTAGATGAATCTCTCTAGATACAAAGACGTATATTAAATTGGATCAAATGTGGAGACCTCAATACTAAATTTTTTCATTGCTTCGCCAACTCCTCCAGGAACAAAAATCACATTTGGGATATCATAGATGAAATAGGTACAAATCATATTGGACATCAAGAGATTAAATCAACAACTACTAATTATTTTAAATTGTTTTATGAGGGAAGGTCCACATGCGCATATTAAAACCCAAGTTTCAGTGGCTCAACACTACCCTTTCACTATCACAGCTGAGGACAACTCACTTTTGGACAGGCCTTGTACAATACAAGAGGGACTGGTTACTCTCAAATCTTTCTCAAAGGATAAAATATTGGGCCCATATGGATGGACCATAGAGTTTTACCTTCATTTTCTCGATTTGGTGGGGCCTGAGCAACTGGAGCTAGTGGAAGATTCCATATTCCATGGTAAGATCTCTAAAGCTCTAAACTCTACCTTCTTGACTCTTATCCCAAAATAAAATCATCCGACCACTTTTGGTGATTACAGGCCGATTTCTCTTTGCAACCTTTGCTACAAGCTCATATCTAATATTATTTCCAATCGAATAAAAACCATCCTCTCGCTCTCCTTGTCCAGAGAACAACTAGGTTTTTTAAAGGGCCAAAAAATTCTTGACACCATTGGAACTGCTCAAGAATGATTTCACATCATTAGGCACAAAAATTATCATGCCCTTATCCTCACGATAGATCTTAAAAAATCCTTCAATTGCATTGAATGGGATTTTCTTTGACTTATTTTAACACATATGGGTTTCATACACTCCATGATATCCTGGATTATGAGTTGTGTCACAAGTGCATATTTTGTTGTGTTGGTTAATGTCAAACCTTCCTCCTTCTTCCAAAGTGGTAGAGGGTTGTGTCAGGGTTGTCCTCTTTCACTGCTCCTCTTCATCTTGGTTATGGAAGGTTTAAGTCTCCTCCTCGAAAAAGTCCAGACAGAAGGCAGAATTACAAGGATCAAAGTCTCCAGGCTCATCAAAATACTTCAGCTTCTCTTTGTTGATGATGTCCTTATAATGACAAATGGAATTCCACTCGAATGGAGAGAAATCGATGGACTCTTGAAGCTTTTCTGCTCTGCTACTGGTTTACAAATCAACTGGACTAAATCGACGTTTCATTATGATAATATACTTTACTAGGATTTGGATCTTCTTATGGCCATATTTCCACATAACTTCTTTCATCTTTCACAAGTCTTACACTACCTTGGATATTACATCAAATATGATCACTATAAGGCATCAGACTGGGACCGATTGTAATCAAAGATGGAAAAAAAAATCAACAACTAGCATAATCGATGGCTCACTATTGGAGGCGGATACACTCTTATTAAAGATACTCTTGAAGGCAAATAGGTGTATTGGATGGCATTGGAAGCCATTCCCCCACCGGTTCTATACAAGATCATAAAAATTACTTATAATTTTCTCTGGTCGTGTTGTAAGGAAAAACACAATCTCCATCTTTGCAATTGGGAAGCCTTGGCCAAACCAGAAATCAAGGGGGGTTGGGGCATTAGGAATATTTTAAATTTCAACCATGCTCTGGCTGCCAACAAAGTCTGGCGTGTCCTAACCACTTTTGGCATCTAGAGCTCAGATATAAAAGAAAAATATCTTCCTTTTACCTTAGTTGCAACTTGGATCCAAACAACTCCCACTTACTCCAGGGCAGTGTCTCAGACGTGGAGGAACCTAACCAAATCAACCCATTGGATAAAAAATTGGATCAGCTAAAATCCTGGCTCCAACAACTCAATCAATATTGGCATGGATCGCATCCTAGGCATCAAATTTTCTTCATACCTCTCACCTTCTCTCATCACTTATTTGCATTCCAAAAATACACATTATCTTTTTCAAGCAACGGTACACAACAAAATGGGGAATCCGACTGTTGGCTAGATTTTGGGTGACGTTTTGGAGCTTCCACCCGATATAGTAGAGGAGTGGGACGAGTTCTGTCAGGAACTTACCAGAGTGGGCATCTACCTTCACAACACTGAGTACTAGCTCTTGTGGGCAGGCGGATATAGCTTGGGTCTCATTTCTGTCATAAATATTTACACAACAATCTCCAACACAACAAATAATATCAACACAACCTGTTGGTGCAAACACCTTTGGACTTGGAAAATTCCATTAAAGGTAAAAAATTTCATTTGGCTAGCTGACAAAAATAAAATTTCCACCTGGGACAATTTACAAAGGAAAGGCTTGCACGGTCCCAATATCTGCCAGCTATGCTTCAAGCAAGAAGAATCAGTGATACATATATTCATTTAGTGCCAATTCGTGCGACAAATCTGGAACAAGATTTCTCTTGACTATCACTTTACCTCTGCCTGGAATGGGATATCTATTTCTGACTGTTTTTCCCATTGGACATCTAGTGACCACATTTATAATTTTTTACCTCCCTTGGTTATCTGGTTCATTTGTATAGCGAGGAACAAATTGATTTTTGATAATATATCTCCTTCTATCAATTCAGTTGCATACAAATCACTTGACCTGCACCGGATTTGGAAATATATCCATCCATCCAAGGGGAAAACTATTTTTTTTGTAAACCCTTCCATTGATGAGAATATATCCATGGGGTGGTTCGATGGTTCAGCCCAACGCAATGGCACATTGAGTGGTGCTAGTGGTTTGATAATAATAAATGGGAACTCTGTTTACAGATGGATTTTCAGTTGTGGTTCGGGCACCAACACAAGGGAAGATCTATTGGGTTCTTGGGCTACACTTCACTTGGCCACGAGGCTTAATATTGATCACCTTAAACTAATCAACAACTCAAAATTTATCATATATTGGCTGAATCACAGTGGCAAGCTTCAATCGATCACCCTCTTGGCTTGGATGGACCGAATCACAACACTCCAATGCCACTTCAAGAAGCTCATCTTCTCTCATACATCCCGTGAGTTCAATAGGGAAGCAAACCTGCAATCTAAGACAACACTTCAAAAACAAGCAGGTCTGATCACCTACAACCATTGGATGGACGACCATGAGGGCCCCTCGGATGTTATCAAATTATTCTAAGTCTAGAGCCATCATTTCCTATCACCATCATCAATTTTTTCTCATATCATGTCTTTACTTTTGGCAGACTTTCTTGATATCTCTTCTCTTCTCTTTCCCTACTACTTTTCTGACTTGTGATTTCTCTTTCTTTTCTTCCAAGGTAGCTTCACTACCCTTCCAATTGGATTGTCCAAATGAAGGAGATTGGCACTCCCTTCTAGTTGTACCACCTTAGTTTTCTTGATGTAACCAGTTGTGAGAACATAATATATTTTTAATATAATTGAGTAATTTTTTACTATATTAAATTAATTATTAGTATTTTTTCTTTATTAATGCATAAACAATTAAATTTAAAAATTATATTAATGCATTGAATTCAGTTATTACTAAATTAATTATTATAAAGTAATACATTAGTAATGCAAAAATACATTAATGTGATATTACATAAATGAAATAATATATTTATGATCAATTAATTAATGTTTTAATATGTAAATAAATTAATTTATTAAAGTATTGATGAATTGATGAATTAATACCTTAATGTAATGTATAAATTAAAGTATCAATACATTAATGTATAATGTGATGTATTAATGCAACAAGTTAACTAAAAAAATATTAATAATGTATTAATACATTGATGGAATAATACATTAATATACTAAAGTATTAATGTATTAATTAAATAATACATGAATGGTATATAAGTTAATGTGTAAAATAATAAATACAACTATTAAATGTATTAAATAATTGAAAAATTAATGTAATCTATAAATTAATGTATTAAAACATTAACATATATCTTATTGTATGAAGGTAATATTGGGCTATTTCTCATTGCAATGTTGGGATATGTCTGTCACATTGTGACATTAGGTTCTATGCATCACATATCAACAAGGGGTTATGTTCGTCACATTACGACGTTTGGAAATGTTTGTCACATTGTGATGTCAGGATATGAACGTATATCACACTGTGGTGCTATGGTTTGTCAGATAGTGATGACGAGTGTATGTGCATATCATTGTGGCATCAGAAAGTTCGTCGCATTGTGACAAAGGAAATAGTTTTGTAACATAATGAGGTATGAGCATGAACGTCACATATCAATGTGGGTTATGTTCATCACATTGCAATGTCAACAAATGTTCATTTCATTGCAATTTAGGGTTATGTTTATCACATTGCGAGAATGGGTTCTGAACATTACATTGTAACAAGGGGTTATATTCGTCACATTGCGACATTTGAAAATGTTTGGCAGATTGCGCAATTGGGTTCTATACATCACATTGCAACAAGGGCCTATGTTCGTCACATGTGACATATGGAAACATTTTTCATAATATGACATTGGGTTTTGTCCATCATATTGGGACAAGGGGTTATGTTTGTCACATTGATATGTTTTAAAATGTTTGTCACATTGTAACGTTAGGATATTTGTGTAACATTGTGTCATGAGGATATCTTCATCAAAATGCAATGACAAGGCTATGTTCATCACATTGCGACATCTATTTATAATAATCACATAGTGATGTTATTATGCCTTTTCATATTGAAATGTTACTATGTCCATCACATTGTGACATTAGAATGTAGGGTTTTTGTATGTCACATTGTGTTGGTTGGTTTTGTATTTTAGACTACAATGTTGGCATATGTTCATCACATTCTGACATCAAAAAACAGTGATATTCAAGAATATATTAATTCAATAAATAAAATAATCATTAATGAATTAATACAATATGCTACATTAATAAAGTAATACATTGAAAATACATTAATAAACTAATAATATATTAAGAAAGTATTAATACAGTAATTTTAAGCTTTGTATTGTATTAAATTAATTATTAGTATTTTATTTTTTGAATGTATTAATACTTAAATTTAAAAATTACATTAATGTATTGAATTAAATTATTATATTAAAGTATAAATACAATAACACATTATTTGTATATTAATAAAGTATT
>JASDQU010212971.1:0-10148 GCA_032191745.1 Picea mariana
AATTCCTTCAACAAGGTCGATCACTTCGAAGTCAACTGAAGTCGATATTCCCATAATTTGAGTGTCGACATTTCTCAATATTCCAATTGGTTCTATTAATATTTGATCAACTAGTTTAAGATAATTCAGCATGGGCGCTAGGTTGGGTCAACCCATTCGTATCCATGTTTCTTATAGAATAATATTGACTTGAGAACCAAAATCAACAACCACCTTATTGACCATCATTCCCTCAATCTCCAAGTCGACTTGTGGAATATTGTAATATTTGTTGTTATAAGAGAGGTGATTTGCATCCTTGGTCGGTCTTTGACCATATTTGTATTCTCATAATATGTTGAATAGATCCAACAATATACCTATTTAATGTTTTTATTTGAGGAGCTGAAAAGATTCTTGGATGGTGTGTTCATTTCAAATTCTTGAGTTTTTTTTATCTCTGTAGAGTTCTTGAAGAAATTAAGAGCTTCTCTCATGATTTGTTCTTCTTTATCTAGGTTTGGGAAGATATTAGCATTCTTTCTTTGGTAATTTTGTGGTGGAGTGTGAATATCTCGTCCTGCACCCAACCTTGTAACAATATGTAAGTTTTTTGAGTTCATCACCTCTTCCTTGGATACTGCATGTAGTAGATTCACATTTTTTCTTGGTATGATTTTGTCAAGTACTATCGGGTAATCTTCTAACAAGTGATCCCCAATGCCACATATATTGCAAACTTTCATATCAATTATATATTTTATAGGGAAATCTGGGTTGATGTGATCATCTTTCCAACAATTGAAATGATAGGGTCTTCCACGACCTCAACCAACAAATCCATGTCGGCCTCTTCGACCTCGACCATGACCGTAGTAGTCATCTCTTATACCATAGTTGTTTGCTTGATCGATAGTTTATGTGTGGTAGGCTGTTCGTATATTATTCTGATTTTGAGTGTTTAAATGGCACTCTGATGTTCGATGATCAGAAGATTTATAGATATGACACCATTTTGCGTTTTTCATATTATGTGGACAATATTGTATACTATGATCAATTAGGAATTCACATATGTTGCAATATTTTTGAGCTTGTATTTGGTGGACGCATGTTTTTTGTGTGCACTCGTTGAGAGGAAAATTATCCTTTGTATGTCCTTCCCCAAGGCATGTAATGCACCATACGTTATTCCTTCATATAGATAATTTTTTGATTGTTTGTTGCAAATTTTCTATTTTCTCCTCAAGTCTCTCAGTTGTCAAAGAAGTCGACGGGAAATCATCATCTTAATCGACTCATTGTGCTTTCTATAGTGAATATTCATAGCTGGTTATCTCATATAAGCATAGAGAAGAACATATAATTGGCAATAGCCTAAAAAAATACCATTGGACCAACAAGTTATGATCGATTGTTGTCGGGATTTGACTTAGGAGATATTTGAATCTCTTATCATACTCTCTTACAGACTCGATCGATATTTGTTTTATTTTTTTTTACTTTTGGGCCACCAGATGTGTGATGTCTTGAATTTTAAAGAATGTTAAGAAGTTATTCTTTATTTCTTCTTTTGAACAAGTTTTATTTTCTGTGTAGTTCATGAACCATGTTAAGGTGCGATGGCATAGAGTAGCTCTGAATTACACCATTTGCTTGTCTTCATCTGTGATATCATCTGCATCCCAAAAGATTTCACACATGAACCAATGGTGTTTTGGGTTATCCTCACTTTCGTAAATCGAGATGTGGTTAAACCCCATTTTTACTTTCTTGTTAGGAATGCTCAGTTTTCTTGGTATTTGAGCTGTAAAAAATTTCAACTGAGCTATCGAATCCTCTGGTAGGATTTTGTTTGTGTCCGATATTGGATGATACTAAATGAAAAATTGTTTCTTCTTAAGTGTAGAAAATGCGTCCTTGGTTTGAGATCTTTGATATTTATATTCGACTAACTGTCGTTCCAAAGGTTGCGTCGCTTCCCGACTATAATTAATTTATTCTCTTGAGATTAGATGTCGTAGGGGGGTCAAGAAAGTGAGATCCTTAGTTTGGAGAATCATATTGTCGACTTCATTTCTCTCTGGCTCGACAATTGGTGCATCTCGTAGGTTTCCTCGATTGTCCATTCTGTACCATAATATTACAGATTGGTCGTCGATCTGCAGTATCTATTGGAGAAATTCTCTTATCTGCGGGCTTGTTTCCGGTGTAAGAGAAGTACGTAAAGCTAGTCCAGATTCTTCGTAATCCATACTTTTTGGTTCATCATCCAGTTGAAGGATGTTTAGTTGTGCATTTCCACTTCTATCAGGTGTCACTGCTGTTGCACCATTTTCGTCACCTTGGTGAGCAAATAAGAGGTGATTTCATGCCCAGTTGGGTCTTGCTAAGCATGACAGCTGTAGAGGAAAGAGTTAGAGAAATAAAAACGAAACTATAAGCAAGAATTAAAATAATACAAACTAAAATCATAAGCATAGGGACATAGAGATAAAAAACACAAAAAGACCAATATCATCAATGTTTTTAGGCTGATATATTGATGAAATCAAAGCACCAAGAAGAAAGGGGACTATGAGTCCCTTCTTCCTCCAAGGGAAGGCTCTTGGACCCTCATAAGCTTGCTCTCCTTACAACAAGAAAAATGAAAATGGTGGTGAAAGAACTCCTTGCAAATCCACTCAATGGAGAGGTGGATTTCTCAATGAAATGGTGCCAATGTGCTCTTGTCAAGGATGGAGTCCTTAAAACAATATAGGCATCATAACATTACATGAAATTCCTTGAGAAAATGAGGTGCATTCATGGATTTTTATAGCATTGCTTTGGGCTTTTGTGTAACTGCCTTGTAGTGTGAAAAGAGGCCATTTAGGGCATTATTAGGTCTTTGACCAGCCTACCATGCGGATTCAGCTCAGATTTGAGGGTCAAATTGGCTTGGGAGCTGATCCATAAGTGGTTGGGAGGCCGACCACTTCAATAAATGCATCGTTTAGCAGGTGCGTGGATTTTTGTGCTAACAACCGTGCATCGTGCGCGTATGCGTGCATGATATGTTTTTGTTCTGCGCATGTGCACGTGCGCCTAACTTCTGTAAAGCACTCTTCAATTTTTCACTACTTTGTATAGTTTTTGACCTTTTTTGAATGCTGTAAGATTAATTCAGGGCCACGAATGACTTCATTGTTGTTTGACAATGTTGAGTTCTTGTCACCACGTGCGGACGAAATTTCAGTGATAACAGATGCCCCCTGATAGATGAGGTTAGGAGCATACGTATAGCCGAAATCCATCAATGTTTCTTCTACTGAGAATGTTGTTGTAATATAGAGCAATAGTGGGATCGTTCAGAGCAATCTTTTGGAGGAGAAAGGAACCGGTAGGACCCAACCTTCCATAAGGTGCGTAAAAATATACAATTGTGTACAAACGAGGTGGGCATGCCCCATGCTCATGTGATGTAACTCTGGAAAAAAGATGACGGAAGCGTTGGTGTAGACAACTGCAGTGCCCTCGGGGGCGGTTGTGATAAAGGCAAAAGACCATTCTGTAAGTGAACATACTCTGAACCATAGGCAGTGATCGCAGTAATAAGTAGCAACGATTATGTGGGCATTGATAGCCCAGCCAAGTTCAGAGGTCTTCGAAAAATGAGAGAAATAACTGCAATAGTCGCAAAGTAAGACCCACCGTAACATGAGAAAGTGTGGGCGTCGAATGTTATGGGGGCCAACGACAGCAGGGAGCAATGGTGTTTCACCCTGTGCCATCCGAGATCGCTCATTGAATGGAGAATGAGAATCAAGATATTGTCTCCCTTCTGGAAAATTGTGTTGATGTCGACAAAAGGGGAACGCGACTCCCAAAAGCAAAGGGATTCATGGAATCTACTGAGGTGAGGAAGTGGTAGAGGTACATGGATGAAGTCAAGAAGTGGGAAGACTCAAGACTGCCCTTGGTTGGAGGATGTATGAAATAAAGAATGGCCGCAACCATGTAACAAGGTCGAGTGTCAGGGGGACGACAAGACCGGTGATAAGTTGTGCCAGAGGCGGGACAAGGTAAACAAATTCAGAGGGTAAAGGTAAGTGACCTGTGGAGTACTCTGAAGATATGGACGATGCCGGCAAGGGTAGGTGATAAGTAATTCTCCAACCAAGGGTGACATGGGTTACGTGTGGCCAAAAGGAAGTAAGCAAGTCGCCAAAGGTGACGACAAAAAGATAATGAAATGACTGGAAATAAAGGCGTTTGTACAATAAATAATGAATAATTTTGGGGAGAAATGTACAAATACAGAAACGGGTGCCCCAGTGTGGGATGGGTGGCCCAAGGAGGTCATAATGTGTTTGGAAGACTAACGAAGGGTGGGGGCCCCATTGGTGAGTTTATGTATGAGGTAGGTGAAATGAAGGTAGGTTCGTAGATGGGCAAACTGAGTGTGGAGGAAATGAAGGGTTCATGATACTGCGGAAGTGCAGGTAAAAAATAGAACCGTGAAGAGATAATCTGGGAGTCCGTGTGGGAAAGCTAGCAAAATGAGGAGAAGAAGTATGTGGTTAATTCGTGACATGATGAAAGACTATCGGGACTCCCATCCCTAAAGGGTAATGAAGAACATCATGAGTGTCAAAAGTGGCAAAAGGTGCTATGAATGGGACAACTCATGTGGGTGAGAATGCTACCGGGTAACAGTACCGAAGGTGCAAATGGAGGTGTGGGTACTGTAGAGCCAGGAATGGGGATCCTAGAGGCGAATATCATAGGGTGTGACTGGAAATGAAAATGCGATACAGTGGGAAAGACTACATGCTAGTGCTGAGTATATACCTGAAGGGGTGATGTTGATGAACGATTATCAAGTACCTGCACACATGACAACCAAATACCCAAAGTGAACAATATCTGAAGTGAATCAAAGATATGAGCATGTATTTGATAAAGGTGACTATGCGCGGGCGTACCTGACCATGATTTGAAAAAAAGGCGCCACGGGGGCTCAGGATGAAAAGCGACCCAGGGACTGCTATGATGTAGGTGACGGGATGTTGATCCCGTGGCTAAAGACGGTTTGAAAAATGGACACCTTGGGCTCCCAGAATGGTGAGTGGAAGTTTGGAAAAAGGCCTATATATAGTTGTAGGGACCACATTGCCACCTCATTTGTACCTGCTGCAATAGTGAGTGGACGAGCAGTTTCAGAGGAGATTTGGAGATTTGAGGAGGACGAGGCATCCGATTGAGGAGTTGCGAGTATCAGGTTAGTGGTCTGATCATCCTACATAGAAATAGGTTTTCAATTTTTGGGCAGGGTTTGTACGGAGGGTCGTACAGGGCAGAAAAAAAAAGATTAAAAACACTAAAAAGAAGAAATAACCTAAAGTAGAATGACTACATTTAAGCGTAAAATTTCTTGAGATATAACCCGTTGACGGGTTCTTTGAGAGAGAGGCCTTCGAGAGAGGCCAGGATATATGCACCTTTGGTGAGGCAATGTTGGATAATGTAAGGGCCATGCCAAAGTGATTTGAATTTGTCGTGGCCAAAGGTATCATGAGCGATATCATAATCCAGGACGAGGTCACCTTCGCGAAATGATCAAAGGTTGACATGGCGATCAAAGGTAGCCTTGGATCATTTTTTAGATACCTCATTGTTCTGTAAGGAGGATCGATGATCTTCATCCAGAGACTCCAAGTTCAGCAAGCGCTGCTCCATTGGAGCAGTGTCAGGTAATAGCTCAATTGCAGTGCGTAAGGTAGGGATTTCGCACTCGATGGGAAGAGTTTCCTCGATCCCATGGACTAAATGAAATGGCATGAACCCAATAGCGGTCTTCACTGTCGTTCGATAAGCCCATAGCGCAGAAAATAACATATGATGCCAATTGGTTTTATGTTTATTAACTGTGCGCTGTAGCATGGTCTTGAGGACTTTGTTAACTGCCTCGAACTGTCCGTTTGACTGAGGGTAATATGGTGAGGAAAACTCGTGAGAGAAGATTAACCGAGATGAGAGTTCGACGAATATCTCATTCTCAAAGTGTTTCCCATGATTGGAAACGAGTTGGAGTGGTACTCCAAAATGGGATATGACGTGGTTAAAGAAAAAGCACGATGCAGTATCGACGGTGTTGTTGAAAGTGGGCATAGCTTCAGCCCATTTTGTGAAGTAATCAACGGCGAAAAAAATGTATTTGTGACCAATGCTGGAGGGGGGATTACAAGTCATAAAGTTGATGCCCCATTTACAAAAAGGGTCGGCAGTAATGACAGGGTGAAGAAGAGCAGGGGGAGCTCGGGCTTTGTTGGAATAGAGCTGACATTGTTCACATCGTTTCACGGCATGAATGCAATCATGAAACAAGGTAGGCCAAAAGTAACCGGCTCGGATAATGTTTTGGGCAGTGGATATACCCAAAATATGGCCCCCACATTTGTCACTGTGGTAGTCGTTTAAGACTCTGTCGGCCTCGTCAATAGTCAGGCATCGACGAAGAATGGTGTCGACGCCCCGCCGGTATAGGATGTCTCCGATGAGGAGATAGTGTGGGGCCTGATGGTGAATACGTCGATGATCATCTCGTGAAAGGTGGTTACCGAACTTTTGAGTTTGGAGGTAGATGAGGAGGTCACCGTACCAAGGATCATCCGAAGTGATGTAAAAGAGATGTTCGTCAGGGAAGTCAGTATTGATAGGGGCACTGGTGGTGTCAGAGGGGAGGGTCGTGACAAGTTCGACGAGAACGAGGGCCTTCTTACTCTTAGGTGTTGAGAACTCGAGGTCGTACCCCTGAAGGATAATGATCCATAGAGAGAATTTTCCGTTCACTTGGCGACAGCTGAGCAAGTACTGCATAGGGTTGGAATCGGTGACGACCTTGGTGGTGCGAAGCAAAATGTAATGGCACAGTTTCTGGACTACAAGGACAACTGCAAGAGCAAGTTTATCCTCGTGTTTATACTTCAAGGGTGGCCTTGAAAGGTTCTTACTAACGTAATAGATGACGTGTTCATGATTGTCATCTCCAAGCTAGACGAGGACATCGGCTACTGATACAGTGGATGCTGATACGTAGAGAATGTAGTCGCGATTATAGTCAGGTGCACTAATTAAAGGTGCATTTGAAAGCGTTGTTTTAAGATCGTCAAATGACTGTTGGGCATGGTCGTCCCAATGAAAAGGGATGTCGTGATGTAGTAAGCGAAGGAAACCATGTGCACGTATGGCGTAATCTGTGACAAAGCGTCTGAGAAAGTTAGCTTTTCCCTGTAGACTCTGAAGTTGTCATAAATTCTGAGGAGGTGGAATTTCGGTGATAGCTTGGACTTTGAGGGGGTCCACGGTAATACCACTTTGGGAAACAATAAAACCAAGGAGGTGCCCTGCGGTGACACAGAACACACACTTGAGAGGGTTCAAGCGGATGTTGTATTGACGACACCGCTGAAAGATGATTTGTAAATCATCAAGATGCTGGGTACATTTCTTGGATCGAGCTGTGAGGTCGTCCAAGTAGGCGAAGATGATATTGGCCAGATCGTGAAAGATGTATGTCATTTCCCACTGGAAGGTTGTGCCAGCGTTCTTTAAGCCGAAAGGCATGACACGATATGCAAAAGTACCCCATGGGGTAATGAATGTGGTTTTATATTGATCGACCGGGTGGATTTGAATTTGGTTATAGCCAGAGAATCCATCCATAAAGGAGAGAGCTTCATGGCCGACACAGTCGTCGATAATTTGATCGATGAAAGGCATTGGAAAGTTGTCTTTGGGACATGCGTTATTGAGATCGCAAAAGTCTGTGCAGATGCGGATAGTGCCCTATTTTTTTTCAACGGGTACAGGGTTGGAAACCCAGGAAGTATAAGCAATGGGGTAAATAAACCCGACCGCGTGTAATTTGTCAATTTCGGCTTTAATAGCCACATCTTTGGATGGGTGTAGCGGTCGCTATTTTTGGCGAACTGGTGTGATGTCGGGCTAGGTGTCAATGCGATGTTCGACAATAGAGGGATTGAGGCCAAGCATTTTAGTGTATGACCAGGCGAAAATATCCCTATATTCCTAGAAGAGTGCTTTGTATTGGGCTATTTCCTGAGGAGTGCAAGCAACTCCAATGATGAGTTCTTCGACGATGTCATTTTTAATGGAAATGTCGATTTTGATGGTGGGGGAAATGTTGTCCATATTACCTTCTTCAAAAGCATCAGGGAAGGGAATGGGATTGTTGAACCAATCTATAGGCCTGGACGGGATAAAATATTTTGTTTCGACCGCATAAATGGGGTTTTGGTTAGGAGGCATGAGGGCTGCCTGTGGCGAGAAGAGTGCACGGTGATGTAGCGCATCCCAGGGAGAGTCCGGGTGATTTAAATATTCAAGTATTTCCTCATCGCAGTGAAAACTTCAGGAATACAAGGGGTCGTGAGGAATGATCTTAGTGACAATGTGGTTGTCCCCAGCTGGAGAAGCAGAGGGAGCAATGCCAGGAGATGGTGAGGGTTCACTCGACATAAACCATATATTGAAGTACTGAGGGGTACCCGTGGTGGTTAGGTGGAGAGTGTCCGTAGGAGGATGTATGAGATAAAGAGTGGCCGCAACCGTGTAACAAGGTCGAGTGTCAAGGGGACGACAAGACCGGTGATAAGTTGTTCCAGAGGCGGGACAAGGTGAAAAAATTTAGAGGGTAAAGGTAAGTGACCTGTGGAGTACTCTGAAGATATGGACGATGCCGGAAAGGGTTGATGATAAGTAATGCTCCAACCAAGGGTGACATGGGTTGCGTGTGGCCAAAAGGAAGTAAGCAAGTCACCAAAGGTGACGACAAAAATAGAATGTAATGAATGGAAATAAAGGCGTTTGTACAAATAAATAACGAATAATTGTGGAGAAATGTACAGATACAGAAACAGGTGCCCCAGTGTGATATGGGTGGCCCACGTAGGGCATAATGTGCTTGGGAGACTGACGAAGGGTGGGGGCCCCATTGGTGAGTTTTTGTATGAGGTAGGTGAAATGGAGGTAGGTTCGCAGATGGGCAAACTGATTGTGGAGGAAATGAAGGGTTCATGATACTGCAGAAGTGCAGGTAAAAAATAGAACCGTGAAGAGATAATCTGGGAGTCCGTGTGGGAAAGCTAGCAAAATGAGGAGAAGAAGTATGTGGTTAATTTGTGACATGATGAAAGACTATTGGGACTCCCATCCCTAAAGGGTAGTGAAGAACAGCATGAGTGTCAAAAGTGCCAAAAGGTGCTATGAATGGGACAACTCATGTGGGTGAGAATGCTACCAGGTAACAGTACCGAAGGTGCAAATGGAGGCGTGGGTACTGCAGAGCCGGGAATGGGGATCCTAGGTGCCAATATCAGAGGGTGTGACTGGAAATGTAAATGCGATACAGTGGGAAAGACTACATGCCAGTGCTAAGTATATACCTAAAGGGGTGGTGTTGATGAATGATGATCAAGTACCTGCACACATGACAACCAAATACCCAAAGTGAACAATATTTGAAGAGAATCAAAGATATGAGCATGTATTTGATAAATGTGACCATGCACGGGTGTACCTGACCATGATCTGAAAAAAAGGCACCCCGGGGGCTCAAGATGAAAAGCGACCCAGGGACTGCTGTGATGTAGGTGACGGGATGTTGATCCCATGGCTGAAGACGGTTTGAAAAATGGACACCTTGGGCTCTCGGAATGGTGAGTGGAAGTTTGGAAAAAGGCCTATATATAGTTGTAGGGACCACATTGCCACCTCATTTTTACCTACTGCAATAGTGAGTGGAGAAGTAGTTTTAGAGGAGATTTGGAGATTTGGGGGGGTTACGGGGTAATTCCTCAGAGACGTCATTGAAGAACCATGGAGGTGTTGGGAGTGCCTCGGGCTCGGGAGAAATGACTTGAAGATCCTCTAGTGACGAGGTAATGTCGATTATCGCCTCTAAGGGTTGGGGAAGTAGGGCCAATTGACGTTGCCTATATTCAAGGATCATAGGACACTGGTATGTAAAATGAGCTAATGAATCGTAGAGAGAGCAAGGGCATCTCATATGTTCATTGACTGAAGTGGTGACATAGCGGATGCCAGTGATAGTTGTTGACGAGGACGTAGCAGGACTTGGGTTGTTCTGGAATTTCTGGAACATA
>JASDQU010212976.1:473-13340 GCA_032191745.1 Picea mariana
AATCTAAGAAGACATCTTAGAAGGTTCTACTTCTAGAAGATTCCTCCTCTAGAATGTTCTTAAGTGATGGTAGCACTATATAAAGAGATTCAAGCAATGTAATGAGACATGAAGAGAAGTATTGTATTTGGAGCGGTAGCTCAATAGGAGGATGCACCCTCGAAGAGGCAAGTGAGCAGGAGAGGATCCCTTCCATAATAGGATCCATTGTATGGTGTTGCCCTACCCTAAAGGTTTGATAGTAATAAAGAAGATTTTGAATATTGTTCTTGTATATATATTGTGGTGCTTTTGTATTCAGTATTTGGTTCTTAACAATCCGTCAGTTGCAACATGATTGTTTATGACAAGGAGTTGTTGTATTTCATTAATTATGATGTCGTCGAGTTGTGTTTCTATGCTTTTATTGTTGACATTATTTTCTTATTTCCTTTTAAAAAAATTACATGTTATATGTCATTTTTTTTCGTAACGTGAGGGATGTTACATCCTCAATTAGAGTTCTATTCTCTTCATCATCCACAAAAATTGCAAAGAAAAGTGTGGGTTCTAAAATTTATTCTATAGTTGCCTAATCATCTTCCTTGAAGAGATTTTGAAAGTGACTCTTCCCAATTTGAGCTAAACCATCAAAATAATAATTTTTTCTCTTTGAGTGATTTGTAATGTTGCAATTGGTTTTTTTGAATTTCCTTTCTTTAGCATAGCCCTAAAAAAATTTGTATTTTCATCCCCACTTTATAGCCATATAGCTCTACTCTTTTGGAACCAAACTTCCACTCGTTCTTCCAACAACTGACATCTCTTCTTCTCCGTCATGATTGGAGCGTCCTTTGGTTTAGGAGTGGCATGGTCCTCCCCATCAAAGTCATAGATTGTATGGAGTGTTGCTTCCATGTCAATTAAGTCCTCCTCATCCCTTTGCCTCTGATTGTGACCCCAAAGCACCATTTCCGTCTTGAATTGTAGGATATTTTCTACCAATTGAACTCCATCGACCTCTCCAGAGTGGGCATCACAAGGAATCCAACATTCTTTAACTAAAGTATGGAAGATTCCCTCCTTTAGCTAGGTCAAATTAAAACTGAAGGGGCTCATTAGCTTCTTCATCCCTTGTGAAACCTCCAAAAAGATAGGAGAATGGTTAGATTAACCTCTGCTACCAACCCATTTCCTAAATTTTAGGGGATGCTCCTAGAGATTATCCGATATAAACAATTGATCTATTTTTTCCGGAAGTCAATGTTCCCCAATTCTCTTTTTCGGCTAGGTTGGGTTCAATTTAACTCATACTATATTAGTAAGACCTTTTTTTGCCAAAATATGTCTGAAGTAGTCGAATAAAGGGTTAGATATCACCCTTGGGCCCCAAACTTCAGTTGTTCTTATAGATAAGTTTAGGTCTCCACCTCAGATGAGGAATTCCTTGTCTAAGAAGAATTTTTTAGAAAGAGAATCCCAGAAAGGTACATGATCAACATATGGCCCATATATATTTAAAATTAATAAGGTCATACCAAAATATGCATAACAAACTTCCACACCAAGGCTAGACTCAAACCCCTATGAGTTTTTCAATTTTACAAATCTAGTGTTCCAACCAATTGCTAGTCTGCTAGATTTGCCTCTGGCATCAATACCAATGAAGCTACATTTCTTGAAGAGCAAATCTATTAGTGAAACAATAACATTACCACCTCCCAGGGCTTCTTGCAAAAGAATAATTCTAGGGTGAATGAATTTCACCAATTTTTTCATGGCTAATTCTTTTGAAGGGCTCACCACACACTTGTAGTTGAAGGATAAGACATTCATGTTGAAACCCCTTCAAGGTTTTTTGATGCTCTAAGTGCCCCAAAAAAGGATAATTGTTTCCATGTCACCATATCCAAAAACACCCTATTCTAGGTCTTTACAAAATGGGATTTGTGACCCGTTCTATTATACCCTATGATATCCAATGAATTTTCACCCAAACCCTATTTCTGATGGCTTGACTACGACGAACCAATGATTTCTCTACTCATTAGATTATAAACAACTACCTTTTCTTATGTGTCCCTTGAGGAATTAGACTCTTCTATTCACCTCACAACATAATAAGGGGTGGTTTCTCGTACAAGGGAGCATTGGGCTATGAGTGTTTATTGAACATGAAATGATGAAGAACCCAATCTCCCTTGAGAAAAGGAAAGTTTTTTTAGGGAGTGAAAACAATATTTACTGAAAATAGACATTGATTTTATCAAAACATTAATGGACTATAGAGGGTAAGTACACATGCCCCAATATTACCTATGGAAGAATCATGGAGGATGAGCTATCCATGGGTGAATTCCTATAGTCACAGTCTATATCTTGATAAATATGTGGAGAGATATTGAGAGACCCCACATTGTGTCTCCTCCATATTCGATCCTCCTGTCCTTCGACTTTGATGGATCCTCTTGACCCTATATACTGAAGGGCCTAAATGGATCCCCCCTTCACAAACACTGGTCTTTTCCTCATCAAAATCAAACCAAAATGTTAGGTAGCTAGAGAGGTAGTGGGGGGGCAGGGGCAGAGGGTCCATAGTTATAATAGTGGAGGTCATTCAATGTAAGGTGGAATAGGTCCACTATATTATTAAATAAGGCTCACTATGGTAGTTAGAAATAATAAATGGGCAATTAGATATAATAAATGTAAGAGGACTTCTTAGAAGGTTCTACTTCTAGAAGATTTCTCCTCTAGAATGTTCTTAGGTGATGGTATCACTATATAAAGGGGTTCAATAAATGTAATAAGATAAGAAAATGATTATTGTATTTGGAGCAGTAGATCAATAGGAGAATTCCCCCTCGAAGAGGTAAGTGAACAAGAGAGGATCCATTCCATAATATGATCCATTGTATGGTGTTGTCCTACCTAAAGGTTTTGGTAATAATAAAGTGTGGTTTCTTCTATCTTGATTTGTGGATCTATTGTGTATTTGGTATTTGTGGTGATTATATTTCCAGATCTATTCAGGTTCTTAACAATTGGTATCGGAGAACTTTCCTTGGGAGACATTGTGGGCAAATAATTTTTATTTTTGTAGGTTTTTTTTTTCGGAGAATAAAAAAGAGGGCCACGACATTCCAGAAATTTTTGGTATCTTTCTGTGAAAAATTTGCAAAAACAGGTTGTATATCAGAGTTCCTCTTAGAAAARMACCCAAGTTGAAAAAAAAKCATGTGAAACGGAGTCTGGGAAGTCAAGATATTGAAGTTTTAAAATCTGTAATTTTTCAGGGTTTTTTCCGCAGATAGCGATGCAATTTTTATTTATTTATGTAGCAGCTAGAGGCCAAATTTTCCCAAAAAATTTACATATCTAAGTTCCTCCCACAATTTCACTCAATTTCAAAAAACAAATCAGCCAAAACGGAGTCTGGGAAGTGAAGTTATGAGCTTTTTAAATTCAATAGTTTTTTCAGGGTTTTTTCGAAAAACGTCGCGATTTTCTGCAGTAATTTATTGTTCTATTTTTTGGGTTTTTTCGTTACAGTGGCAGGACTGCATATTTCATTGGGTKCTCAGATGGATATTKCTTCTCAAACCCTCAAAGAAATTCTACATATTACTGAAGMATTCAAAACCCAATGGTGTGTCACATTGCATGACAGATTCCATGACCTTGCAGATGGCCTCAATGATAGTTTTCATAGTATCCAAGATTCATTGGATAGCATGCATGAGAGATTTCTTATGGMAGACATCATGAATGAATATCATTAAGAACTGTGTTCTTAGTATGCTTTGGAGGACGATTGTGATGATTGGTATATGGATAGTTGTCATTTCTAGGATGAAAACCACTTCCATCTTCTATTTGATGACTTTCCTTCACCTCATATAGAGAACATTATGGAGAGAAGTCTAGCATCCTCTATGCACACTATTTTTCAGTATTCTTCAATACTAATATGGTATTCAAATGATTTTGGGGATATGGAGGGATCTACATATTTGGATCCCCATGATCAATGTAGATCTTTGGAGTATCATTTTCGGCTCGTTCTTGAGTCAAGATATACTTTGTGTGGAGTTCACATGAACACTTGGGCATGGGACCCCAATTCACAATCGATGTTGGACTACTTCAGCATCATGATTTTAATTTCTCCATGGAACCCTGGTTCTCTAGTCTACTTCAGCACTATGGTCCACACTTATCCATGAGACCCTGGTATATGGTTGTACATCAAGAGTTGAGGACAACGCTTTCATAAGAGGGATAGAATGTTAGGTAGCCAGAGAGGTAGTGGAGGGGCTCGGAGGGCCCATAGTTATAATAGTTGAGTGCATTCAATGTAAGGTGGACTAGGTCCACTTTATTATTAAATAAGGCTGACTATGGTAGTTAGACATAATAAATGGGTAGTTAGATATAATAAATGTAAGAGGATTTCATAGAAGGTTCTACTTCTAGAAGATTCCTCCTCTAGAATGTTCTTAGGTGATTGTAGAACTATATAGAGGGTTTCAAGTAATGTAATGGGATAACAAGAGAACTATTGTATTTGGAGTGGTATCTCAATAGGAGGATGCCTCCTTGAAGACGCAAGTGAACATGAGAGGATCCCTTCCATAATATAATCCATTGTACGGTGTTGCCCTACCTCAAGGGTTTGGTAATAATAAAGTGTGGTTTCTTCTATCTTACTTTGTGGATCTATTGTGTATTCAGTATTTTTGGTGATTATATTTGGAGATATATTTAGGTTCTTAATAATTGGTATCAGAGCACTTTCCTTGACAAACACAATGGGAAAATATTTTTTGTTTTTGCAGATTCTTTTTTTCGGAGAAGAAAAAAGAGGGCCGCAACATTCCAGAAAATTTTGGTGTATTGATATGAAAAATTTACAGAAACAGGTTTTAGATCAGAGTTCCTCTTAGAAAAACACTCAAGTTGAAAAAAAATCATCTGAAACGGAGTCTGGGATGTTAAGATATTGAAGTTTTAAAATCTGCAATTTTTCAGGGTTTTTTCCGCGGACAGTGGAACATTATTTATTTATTTATGTAGCATATGGAGGCCGAATTTGACCAAAAAAATTATAGATATGATTTCCTCTCACAATTTCAATGAATTTCAAATAAACAATCAGCTGAAACGGAGTCCGGGAAGTGAAGTTATGAGCATTTTAAATTCAATAGTTTTTCAAGGTTTTTCCGGAAAACGTCGTGATTTTCTACTATAATTTATTGTTCTATTTTTTGCGTTTTTTTATGATAGTGGTGGGATTGTAGATTTCAAAGGGCGATTAGATGGATTTTTCTTCTCAAAACCTCAAAGAAATTCTACATATTATTGAAGCATTCAAAGGCTAATGGTGTGGCACACTGCATGACAGATTCCATGGCCTTGTAGATGGCCTCAATGATAGTTTTCGTAGTATTCAAGATTCATTGGATAGCATGCATGAGATATTTCTTATGGAGGACATCATGAATGAATATCATCAAGAAGTGTATTCTTGGTATGCTTTGGAGGATGACTGTGATGATTGGTATATAGATAGTTGTCATTTCTGGGATGAAAACCACTTCCATCTTCTATTTGATGACTCTCCTTCACCTCATAGAGAGCACATTATGGAGAGAAGTCCAACATCCTCTATGCAAACTATTTTCCATTATTCTTCAGTACTAGTATGTTATTCAAATGATTTTGGGGATATGGAGGGATCTACATATTTGGATCCCCATGATCTATGTAGATCTTTGGAGTATCATTTTCGGCTCGTTCTTGAGTTCAGATATATTTCGTGTGGAGTTCACATGAACACTTGGGCATGGGACCCCAATTCATAATCGATGTTGGACTACTTCAGCATGATGTTTTTCATTTCTCCATGGGACCCTCATTCTCTAGTCTACTTCAACACTATGGTCCACACTTATCCATGGGACCCTGGTATATGGTTGTACATCAAGCATTGAGGACAATGATTTCATAAGGGGGATGGAATGTTAGGTAGCTAGAGAGGTAGTGGGGGGGCCCGGAGGGCCCCTTGTTATAATAGTGGAGGTCATTCAATGTAAGGTGGACTAGGTTCACTATATTATTAAATAAGGCTCATTGTGGTAGTTAGACATAATAAATGGGTAGTTAGATATAATAAATGTAAGATGACTTCTTAGAAGGTTCTACTTCTAAAAGATTCTTCCTCTAGAATGTTCTTAGGTGATGGTAGCACTATATAAAGGGGTTCAAGCAATGTAATGAGATAATAAGAGAATTATTGTATTTGGAGCGGTAGCTCAATGGGAGGATGCCCCCTCGAAGAGGTAAGTGAACAAGAGAGGATCCCTTCCATAATAGGATCCATTGTATAGTGTTTCCCTACCTCAAAGGGTTTGGTAATAATAAAATGTGGTTTCTTCTATATTTCTTTGTGGATCTATTGTGTATTCAGTATTTGTGGTGATTATATTTGTAGATCTATTTAGGTTCTTAAGACAAAACCTTTAGACTAACCCTTAAAAGGTACATGGAATTGGCTCACTACATGGCCATATTGGTGGTGTCAGTGTCATGTAGAAGGAATACCCTCATAATTTAATTTTTGCATGAAATAGTTTTTTCCATTACTAGCTGAAGATCATCCACCAATCCTTCCCTTACATCTAAAAAATCTAGAACATGAGCTACTATTAGTTCTCTTATTTCAAGGAAGGACATGTCTACATCAAGGAAAGAGCCCAATACATTCCCCATCTCCTTGAGGATATCCTTGCGCCAAAACTCAGTAGGAAGACCTAGGAGACATAGGAAAACAAGAATTACATCCATTGTTTCCTAACTTGCATCAAATAAGGGATTCCATTTTTTTAGCAAGATTGGTGTTGATTCTATACTCTATGGATTCATTAAACCCATTGTGCCTCCTCAAATTTACCAAATTTGAGAAGAAACTAGCCTTGGGCCAACAACTGAATTGAGGGAAAATGGCCCAAGGATTTTTAATAGTGGGTAGCAACCCATTCCTTCAATGTTTTTATACTCAAATGCCATCCTCACACATTGCCCACCACGACTGTGTTTTCCATCTCCACCACTTGAGGAATTTTAACATCCGTCCTCGGCACTAACTTAATAGGTTTCCCTCTATATTTAATTCACATGTTCTTTCTACATTGCAAGATTACATGATTGTGAGAGCCCAAGATTTCATCTTCTGCAATATGAAGCTCCCCTTCTGACCTAACTCTAGGGTTTTTTTGTAAACCTATGTTGTATTCAACCCTCTATGAATGCCTCAAATTAACCAACAAGGAGTCTATGAAGCCTGTCTATGATAGATATCCACCATCATTGAGGTTTGTTGAATGTTGGGGAAGAATTGGGTCAGCATCCGAAAGAATAAATTGAAAAGAGCCACTCCTACCAGGGCTAGCTACCAAATATTTCTCACCACTACAAAAATCACTACCTGATAGTGAACCAAGAAACCTTAGGTGTGGTATCCCAAGTCCATATTTAGCCAAGGACTCATATGAAAAATGGATTTCTAAGCAAGATGAAAAAGGGTTTCTAGAGTGGAAAGCACCCGAATGACTCAACTAGATGTGAAGTACTGGTGGTCCCGAGATCAGGGGCCCTAGTGCCAAACCAAACTATGGAAAAAAGTATGTGGGGAGCACAATTGAGCTAGGTCCTCCAAACCATAGGTAGCGTAGAGGCTTGAAAGAAATACTTGTGGAGATGCCTCCTCCCACTACCAACCCACTGTTGGATTCAGGAAAATTGGAAATGTATCTGCATGAGATACCACCTCACTGATAGTTGGCTCCTCATATCCTTCCCATCCTGTATGTCTAGGAAGAAGTCTATGATATCCTCATCTAAATCCATGGTAACAGCTAAGACCTCCAGATGATGCTCGATCATGAATGGATAACCACTCGCACTATATGAGCATCTAATCACTAAAATCATGTAGGCGGGTGGAGTTATGAATTCTAGCCTAGAGTTTCCATAGAACCTCCATCCCATGATCAATATCTTTAGAACTTAACCCTTTTAATTCCTTTTAATTTTAAAATTTTATATAAGTATTTTTAATAATTTTTTTTTAATTTAGAAAATATTAAAATATTGTATAAGTCTTTTTTATATTTTTGTTTAATTTGGAATATATATGAAAGAGAAAAAATAAAATTTTAAATAAGTATTTTTAATATTTTTTTAATTTAAAATATATTAAAATATTGTATAAGTCTTTTTAATAATTTTGTTTAATTTGGAATATATATGAAAGAGAAAAAAAAAAAAACCCTGGGTAGAGAAGAATAGACTTCAATTCACAAGCATTAGAATTTGATCACTTGAACTAAACCTAACCATTAATTATTAAATTTAAAATAAATAAACATAAAATAATAGAAATGGAAAAAAATTAACCTAAAATCATTTTAATTTTAAAATATTTATATATACATTTTTATGAAACTATAAGGGATAGTAGCTTGTTTATATATATATATATGATTTTTTATTTTATTTTTATTGGTACCCATAATGGATATGGTTGGGTCTGCGACTAGGGGAAACCCTAGCTGCAGACTCACGCAAACTCTGAGTTTTTTTTTTCCAATGACTTCAAGAGAAATTGTTCCAGGTTCCTCTCTTCCTATGTGTTCCTCTGGGGGTGGATTGAGCATTTATTTTCTCTTTTTTCCCATCTGTGTCCAACTCAGGAGTTATGTCTATATCAAAATTCCTTGGTGGAATTTCTTCCATGTCCAGCCTGGGGGTTGTGTTTATGGCTATCCATTGTGTTAGCTAGCTGGGGGGAATTTCTTCCTCCACCATGCAACTTCCTTGTTGTAGAGGTCGGGCCTGGGGCTTGGCGATAATGAAAGGCTCAGGTGGCGATTCCAAGGGATGTAACTCAAGAGAATAAATTTCTTCATCCACAGGGAAACATATGGAATCATGCATGGTATTAGAGAGGGGTGGAAGAAAGTGTTGGGCATGAGTTGAGGGAGGAGGAGACCTAGTCCAATTATGTCCCCTTCCAGGGTAGTTGGCATGCGAGGGGTCAGGGCGGTTACGCCGCATAATAAATTTGTAATACAATGGAACTCTTTTTGGTTTTCCATGCTCTCTAGGCATGCTAGAGGGATTGCAATAGAAATTGTGGAAAGGAGGTGAAAACAGGGATAGAGGAGAAACACTGGTGAAATGGAAACTGAGTAAGGTGACCAACAGAGGTACGGAAGCTACATGAGTGTCCATGATAGGAAGACGTGCAAAAAAACAAGAAACAAAGAGTCAAATGAATATGGAGAATCACAGAATTCCCCAGGGCTCTTACCTTCATAGAGGTCGATGAAATGACTGTGGGGGGTGCCATGAAAGCATAAGAGACACCAACCCGAGCTCGATTACTTGCTTCTGTAATTGAGCTCTCATTCGCATGAGGAACCATTAACTTCCCAGTGTTGGAACAACACACTACCATAACTATTGCATAAGAGGTCGTCATTCAAATGGTTGTAGGTTTGGGTGATGGCAGAGGGTAATAAATCCCCTTGTTTTCATGCACGCTAATGGTCTCCAGCTGGCCATTTGTCACCCCATCCGAGGATTATGAAATATTAATTTTAATAATATTCATAAATCCATCTTAACCACCTGCATATATCTATCTTAACCCTAGATGTATCAAGTACCGAGAGGGATCAAATCTCTGGAGGTGCTAACCTTTCCTCAATTTTTGCACTCTAAAGAATGATCCCTCTAAGTGCTTGATATATATGGGGTTAAGATCGAGGTGGTACTATATACTTGTTTTGATTATTGTGTCCATTGATTAATTAATCAGACTTGTTGTTTAAATGTGTTTTTCTTTTTTTTTAATATATTTTAATGTTTGATATATATTTTTATTAATTTAAAATTGAACTACCCACCAATAATTGAATAATTGAATAATTAATTGTTTGATATATTAATAAAATTATATGATATATGACTCATCTATTCAAAAATGGGTAATAGTAACAAGTAATGATATGATATATTTTTAGTCAATTTCCACTAGTTCAATTTCTGCTGGCTCAGTCGATTAAGGTATGAGTTTAGTTTGTTAGGAGACCAAAGTTCAACACCCTTATTGTGAGTTTCCTTGGGAGGAGACACCAAAAAAATCCAACCATTTTAAATATTAGTTCTTCTAACTAACCAAAAACAATATAATATCCTTTCCATCCATATATATATCGTATTGAAATGTATCATATTTATATGAATTATATGAATATATTAAACTATATCTTATTAAATTAAAAGTAATATAATAGAAATTAGTAATTCAGATTGAATTATTTAATATACAATTAATTGTTCAATATATGAAAAAAGGTATATGATATACTAGTAATTGAGTGAAAAAAATGGGTAAATTAAATATTTGTAGGAAACATTCAATGTTACATTGGAATAAGATACAAACTAATGCATATGAAAACAATGATGGCTATAATGTGAAATTGTCATAGGCATGGTATTGGTATGTTGAAAAGGCTCCTAACAAGATTAAGAGGGCATAACCCATAACATGGTCAGGTGGTATGCACTATAGGGATGACATGTTTTGCATGGAAAGAAAGAACGACATGCAACTGAAGTTCATTTTTCATGTAAGAGAGAACCAAAGGAGGCGATAACATGTTTTAACAACAGGAAACAACCCTGAATGTATTTTCTCCGAAGTTGAATCTAGTCATGTAGAGATCAACAAATAGGAAAATGGTTTTTTAGACAGAGTGGAAATATGGATCTAAATGGATTTAAATATGTATAATTTTGTTTTTCTAAAGTTAATAACACGCAATAGATTTACAAAATGTTATGAAATTGTTATGAGGGAAAAACTATCTATGGAAAGGGTAAACCACAACAGAGAGGTACGACTGCAGAAATCTACTCAATTCCAACATATGTTATATAAATCAATGTGCAAGCGAGATAAGAAAGAAGCCAACCTCGTTCCAATGTTTGATGATGTTCCACCATTGAGCACTTCAACCCAAAGCTTTATACCTGCAAAAAGTTTTCAAAAAACAAGGAGCAGAAGTATATAGTGATAATATAAAGGGGTTAGCACATTAGATAACATAATTCGTTAATAAACATTACAGACCTGCCCATGGATAATAATCATATATTTGCACAATATCAATTGGACAGGAAAGACATATTTCTATTAATACTCCCTATGGTTCACACGGGAGTGTATACCTCGCCGTACACATGAACTAAACAAAGGCAGCCCACGTATATTGAAATTCTTAATTTACGCCCTCAAAAACTAAAATATTGGAACCTAATTCAAAGAGGTAATCCACTGAATTTGAAGAGGATGAGATGAAGAGTTACCTGATCCTAACAGTTCGTGATTTCATTACCTAATGCTTCCACAATTGCCATTTGAATCTTGGAGGTATTTTGGTCCAAATTGCACTATTTGGGTAAATATCAAAATGGCATAGTAATTTTTTATTTTATTACTATTTATAAGTTATTTTTACCCACTTTATATAGTTTTATGCCATTTTTTCACCTAACGGACTAACACAAGAGTGGTTTTGAGCTGGTTTTTGTAGTTTTGAAACAAATTTCTTACGGATTTCAACGTCATGATTGGTCATTTGTCACCTCAAGCAGGTATTTTCATAACCTATCATATAGTTTAGGTATCCACTCCATCGTGCATTTTTTTCATTATCATATAAACATTATTTTTAGGCCTTAGGCACGAACCCACTTGTTGCGACATCGAACCTTCCGTATGCTATACGTTGTGTCGCTAATAAATGTTAGAGACTTACCAAACATGGGTACCCTAGTTAGATTCTCTTTGTCATTTGGTGCCCATGCCGAGCTTTTTCCTTTAGGACTGGGAGTCCATTATAAGTTGATACATGAATTTATGATGAGCCTCATTTCTCACTCATACACATGCGGCCTTAATCCCTGTGGACTCCCAAAAAAGGAGTCTTATTTAAGCTCTTTTTCGACTCGTATAAAAACCAAAAAGATTGCCAAGTGATTTGTCCCTTTCACACTCATTAAATTGGATTGGAAAGGTCATGAGTCTTAGTTAATCTCTTTTCCGACTCGTTACCAAAAATAGAAAAGATCACTGAGTGAACTTGTCTTTTTCACACTTGTAAATTGGATTTGAAAAGGTGTCTATTTGGCACAATTTTACCCCTTTTTCACACCAAGTAGACTGAAAGACATAAAAAATGATATTTTTGGTGTTAAGTTGTGATTGCATCTCATGCCCTCGCTTTCAGTATTAGGCCTTTAGTCGGTTCTCGCTTTGCGTTATAAACTATTTCCTAAGCAGTTTTTGCATCCTCAACCAAGTAGATCCTTGTTTATATCCTTCCCAATTTTACACCCTATACCCTGGAGGGAACATCACCCTAAGTGTCCATCTCCTACATGCATTTCCTTACATTGAGCATATGTACGTTCCGCTGATGGAACTAGTTTTTCTTACTTGGGACACGTGTTTCCTCCTTTCTATCATAGCATTCATTTGTTATGAAAAAGGAAAAAAAAATAGGTAGGAAGGGACTACTATTTTATAATCGGTAGGAGTCATGTCACCTTTGAACAGAGAAAAAAATTGTTAAGTCATTGTGTCATCATAATTTTGGGTTTAGCATGGGCTTAGGAAGCTCATCTCGTTACATTTTTTTGTTGGTTTTGGACCCTGATTATCTTCCTAATTCAGAGGTCTTTTGTTTTCAGCCATGTTTATACCTCATGAAGTATTTACACACTAGAAGTATGTACACTCTTCCACATGGAAGA
>JASDQU010212977.1:3668-18515 GCA_032191745.1 Picea mariana
CCAAAACAACCTTGATCCACTAGTTTGGTTGAGAAAGAATGATAATGGACATTATAGTCTACTTCTATAGTAACATGTCAATCTTTCAGTTAACCACGACTAGACAACTTGAAAATTTAGAGGAGAAATTAGTTGGCAGGAGTCTTGGAATTCCTTGGTACCTAATTTGAAGAATCTAATAACTCCCCAGTATATATAGACCTCTTCGTGGGTTGGGTTTTCTTAGATTCATCTTAATTAGATTAGAATTCATGAATTGCATATATTTAGTGTAATTTCATATCACTTTCATTAATAAAATCACTTGTTACAAAATATTTGAATTGGGATTATCATAGGGATTCATCATCCATCTTTGAGCAAGGGCCCACTTAGAGAGTTCAACTAATGAATGCACCTATTTTTTTTGTGTGTGTTCATGATTTACATTTGAATTCCATAGTTGTGCATCTTAGTGATTCCTCTACCAACGCCCTACAATCATGTGGGTGGCTGAAGAATAGTATTTTTCTTAATATCATTATTTCATTATTTAGCTGTGATTTCTTATGGATTCTTTTTCTAGGTTACCACAACACAACCATATGGATGGATAAATAGTTGTCATATTGATTAAATCTAGGCTTGACAAATTATTTCACACACGACCAAACCAACCTTGATCCCTAGTTTGACTGGGAAAGAATGATAATGGACCTTATAATTTGCTTCTATAGTAACCTACCAATCTTTCAATTAACCACCACTAGATAACTTGAAAATTTGGAGGAGAAATTAGTTGGCATGAGTCTTGGGATTTCTTGGTACCTGCTTTGAAGAATCTAAGAACTCCCCATTATATATATACCTCTCCACAACTTGAATTTTCTTAGATTCATCTTAACTAGAGTAGAAATCATGAATTGCAGAGAGTTGGTGTAATTTCATATCACTTTCATTAATGAAATCACTTGTTACAGTAGACTTGAATTAGGATTATCATAGGGATTCATCATCCCTCTTTGAGCAAGGGCCCACTTAGAGATTTCAACTAATGAATGCACTTATTTATTTGTGTGTGTGTGTGTGTGTGTGTTCATGATTTACATTTTCATTCCATAGTTGTACATATCAATGTTTTCTCTACTAACGTCCCACAATCATGCGAGTGGTTGAGGAATAGTCTTTTGCTTAATATCATTATGTCTTTATTTTAGTTGTGATTTATTTTGGACTATTTTGCTAGGATACCACAACACAACCACATCGATGGATAAATAGTTTATGTATTGATTAAATTAAGCATATTGTAGATAGATTTATTTCGTTTCTTTATGTAGCATAGGTTTGTTGTTTTGAATAGTGTGATTTACTTTCAATGGTGTGGTTTAATCTATGCAAGTGTGATTTACTTTCAGTAGTGTGACTTCTCACCTACAAGTGTGATTTACTTTTGGTAGTGTGACTTCTCACCTACGAGTGTGAGACTTATTATGAGGATTTCATTCTAAACAGCCAAGGGCCACTATGTTCCCTAGATGACTTGACCTATAGAGTCCCTAAACTCTCGTTGTAGAGTATATTTAATTTGTTTCAATACTTTAGCTACATTGATAAATTCACAACATTCGTAATCCAAGGAAAAGAACATTTCAACAACATTTGAGGCTTATGGGGTTGCATATATAGTGCACAACACCTCAAATCTCATGCACAGTAGTTGATGATTTAAGTGTAGTTAGAGGATTTGAAAACTTTCAATATCACAACAAATCTTTTTCTCGATGATGAGAAAAGAATTGTTTGAGAATGAATACATAAGATAATGCATGAGCCTAGACTCCATACATGTCATTTCACACTTGAAACTACTTATGGTAAGTGGCTTGAGTCAACAAAGTTTAATGATAACTCCACAACATTCATAAACCAAGGAAAAGAACATTTCAACAACATACAAGGCTTATGGGGTTGTATATATAGTGCAAAACACCTCAAAGCTCATGCGCCTTAATGATTTAAGTGTAGGTAGAGGATTCAACAACTTCAATATTAGTACAAATCTTTTGCCCATCAAAGAGCAAAGCATTGTTTGAGAGTGAGTACACAAGACAATGCATGAGCCTAGCCTCCATAGATGCCACTTCACACTTGAAAATGCTTATGGTAAGTGGTTTGAATCAACAAAGTTTAATGATAACTCCACAACATTCATAAACCAAGGAAAAGAACATTTCAACAACATACAAGGCTTATGGGGTTGCATATATAGTGCACAACACCTCAAATCTCATGCACCTTGATGATTTAAGTGTAGGTAGAGGATTCAACAACTTTAATATCTGTACAAATATTTTTCCCATCAAAGAGCAAAGCATTGTTTGAGAGTGAGTACATGAGGCAATGCATGGACCTAGCCTCCATACATGCCACTTCACACTTGAAAATGCTTATGGTAAGTGGTTTGAGTCAACAAAGTTTAATGTCAAATGATTTTGAAAATTGTTGCTTCCTTTAACAATGTCTTTAATGTTTAATGTCAAATGATTTTGAAAAGTGTTGCTTCCTTTAACAATGTCTTTAATGTAATTATGTACAATGGTGAAAAATGTTGTTTCCTTTAACAATGTCTTTAATGTTTAATGTCAAATGATTTTGAAAAGTGTTGCTTCCTTTAACAATGTCTTTAATGTAATTATGTACAATGGTTATTATAGATGAAATTGGCTGCCTTACAAAGAAAATCATATACACGGATAAAGGGCTAAGAGAGATGAGAAATCGTGATATAAATTATACTCATTGAAATTTATAAATCATATATTGTGACAAAGGTTAAGAGATAAAAAACATGATAAAAATGATACATATTTAATTTTGAGATGATGTAAACAAATGTGAATTTGTTTGTAGAATTGAGAATGTCATTTAATCTTAAATTTTCATATTTAAATATAAAATAAAATAAAAATCAAAAAATTAATTTTAATCCTAATATCCATCCATCCATTGCCACATTATTTGAAGGTGCCTAAAATTTATCTTTGAGCTTTCTTAGAAACAAATTGTGTAGTTATCTTTGTTTAACAGTTTACAAACCAACTTTGCTAATTTATTTTGTACTTATGTGGTCATATCGGAAATGATGAGAGGTAATAAAATTGTAACCTCTTAGCAAACACGCACAGCCCATAAATAATTTTTAAAGATAAAAGTGACTTTGAACCTCTTTTCATTTCACACGTAAAGATAAATACAAAGTGACTGAAATCATTTCGTAAACGAGAGTCCTTTCAAAAGACATTTAAAATACATTTATTTTAAAATTTATTTTTTAAACTTTAATAAAGAAATCAAATATTGTTATTTATGGTCCATTTTAATTATTATTATTATGGTATTTATTATTTTCGATATAATAACATTTTTGGTTATGGTATTTATTGTTTTTGATATAATAACAGTATTAGATGATCCTTTGTATGTTATTATTGTTATCGTACTGCAAAACATTTTAATTTGGATCGAAAATTGGTTGTTGAGATTGTAATTTGGATATTTTGAGTTGATTTGGAAGCTCAAAAATATTTAGAACATACATTATAATTTATATTTTTAGTAGATTGGAAGTCCCTAAAAATATTTAAAACACACACTTCTCTATAGGTGTATTTGTAATTTCTATTTAATGAGATTGAGATTTTGGATTCCAACGAAATCATTATGGGGCTAAACTATTAGGATTTTTACCTTTTCGAGTGTTCCATCACTTCAATTTGATCATGATCACATTAACTTTATTAAAATTACAATTTTGGATGGTGCAAAATTTTATATTTAAAGAAAAAATGGATTTAGCACCTTTCAAATATCTTTAATGCATTTTGATTTTGTAATATTGACAATTTATATATACAATTTCATGAATTTAAAATAATACTTATTAAATTTTAAGTAAAAATAGGAATTTGTTAAGTGACCAAAAAAACCAATTCAAACATATAACAACATACTAGGTTTTAATGTTTATACTCGGACAAAATAAACTACTTTCTTCTTTACAATTGTGATAAAGATAAAAGAGTAGAGGTTTCATAAATGGGACTCCTCATACCAAGTTTTCATAAACCACAGGAACCAGGAGTCCAGAAGACCCATTGCCAGCCTTATCTACCATCGTCTCACTAAATGTCACGGGCTGCACGTTTTCCTCGATGAAAAGGACATTCACAGGGGAGATACTCTCTCCCCTGCAATAATCAGCGCCATTCAGAGTGCCTCCGCTCATATTTTCAGTTTTTCTAAGCGTTATGCTTAATCGAGTTGGTGCTTCGATGAGTTGAATTGGATTTCGAGATCATATCATAAGCGCAACATCAAGATTATTCCTCTGTTTTCTGACGTTGAGCCCAGAGACCTTCGGCACATTGAGAGCGAAGCTTATGCAAAGGCCTTTGAAAAACACCAACACGAACACAGAGTCGCCATGGAAGTCTTGGATAAAAGGAAAACAACCGTTCCAATCAAATGAAAGGTGAGTACATACTTCACTTATTGATCACAGAATCTGCAAAATTAAAGTATATGCATTGGAAACCTTGGATTTATCAAATAGGGTTCTAACTTTCCCAAATGCTAACCCTCGTGAGTGAATATATCAGTTTGCGTGGGGAGATTTGGGAGATTGTATTAAAAGAGGTATTTAAATTGGAAGGATTAGAGATCGTTAAATACCAAATTGGCTGAAGATTTCCAAAATGAAATTCTAAAACACAGCCATTCAAACGCGACTGGAGATTTCCAAAATGACAGCCATTCAAACGCGGCTGAAGATTTCCAAAATGAAATTCCGAAACACATCCATTCAAACCCTACAATGATTGTAGGGATTGCAGGAATGGTGGCTTAGGAAAATCAACTATCGCTAAACACCTCTACGACTTGAGACGCCCGGACTTTAACCGATCAAGTATTTTATGTGAAGTCAGAAAAAGTTGTTTAAGATCACTGCGGAAGAATCTCCTTTGTGATCTGCTGGGTAATTATGATTTGCAGCATATTGACACTATCTGCGAAGGGAGACGTATTTTTAAGACATTGCTTACCACTTCGTCTTTCCCTAGTTTTTATCGTTTTGAACACCCTTGGACATTTGTACATTTAATGAACTTTTAAATATAAATTATAATTTTATTTAACAATTAAAGATATTGACATATTTTTAGTTGTCCTTTCAATTAATGAATGAAATTTAATGTTAATAACTTTTTAATATTAGATATCAATTAATCTATTTATTTTTTTACATTTATTTAATCATGTTAAAAAATTACTGTATAACAAAACATTAAACATTTATTTTCACTATTAATATTTTATCTTTTACAACATTAGATTTAAATTTCTGCCCAGTTTAATCATATCTCCCATACAGTAATACTTCATTTTCTGCATGTACATGGTAATGGAGGATGCCGGGCATGGTATTTTTGGAGTTTCATATTATGAGCTCATTTCATATTTTGGTGTTTGCTTCCGCTACCCACAACACATAATTATTCATCAAATTTTCTTCACCCCGACCCCTTCACCCTTGAATAAGATATCGTTCTTAGTATATTATAGAATATTGAAAAAGATTGAAAATAATTGCTTACTTTGTCTCTTTGATTTCCACAAAGTACCATGTGGCCAAATTTTGAATTGTTTCACAACTGAAAATCGATTAGGGCACAATGGAAATTAGGGCGAAGCAAGGAAGAAAATTTTGGCAATAGGCCATCGATTAGAGCCATGTCTGCGGAGAGTGGAATCATAGTCTTTATGTGGTAGACGATTCTTGTTGTCATGGGAATTGGCGGTTTGGCTTGGAAGCTCATTTCACCAAAGGCATTCACAACTCTTCTTTCAAGTTGTTTCAAGCTTTGGTTTGAAGTTGTTTCAGTGGCTTAATCCAAATCTAAAGCTGCTTGAGGAATTGTATCTAAATCTCCTTTTGTTTTCTACTGAAGGATCTCTAACAATTTCAAACAATATTAATAAATCCCCTTTTGTTTTCTAATGAAGGATCTCTAACAATTTCTAACAATATTAATAAAGAGGAAGGGAAAAGGTTAGCGGGAGCTCCATTATTTACATAGGAGAGATTGGAAGCTGAATTGGAGTCTAAAGTCTTCAAATCACAATCCCAACAACCGATTGCATGTAAAAATTGAATCTGTTTTTCTCCATCCTGAAATTTTTCGAGGTCCCTTTCATTGGCATTATAGTTTCAATTTTTAAGAAATCATGACATTTTACATGTATTTGTTGACAGGGCCAAAAGCTTAGTGATCTACTATGGCTCTTAAGAAGCATTGTTCTTTGATATTCAATGGAATGAAGAAGATAAATCCTCTGGAATGTATGATTTGGACATAAGAGATGAATGATCTGTAAATATTAACCGTCACATAATCGACATGTAGGATGTATTGCTTTATTTCTTTTTTATTCTGATGTAATCAACTATTTAACGAATATACAATTTTAGGAATTCCTAGAATACCAGTGTTGTCTTTCGCCATTATACAATATATAGTTCATCCTGCTCCGAGCATAGAAAATGAATAGAATTAGCATAGCAGCTAATACAGTAGCTGGAGAATGTTGAAAATATCGGCAGGTAAAGAATTTATTAAATTTTATTATTGATTAACAAATAAACTGTTGAGCTTCATTTATCTGGTGTTGATATTTTAATTTTTGTTAATCACTGCAATCAGTTAGCTATCAAAGTAATTTTTAAATATGATTAGCTAAATGTAAAAAAGTAAACACATAAACGGATGTCTAGTTAATGATTGAAATCACAGCCATTTATTTTGTGTGACTACTAAGAATATTTTATCCATATTTAATCATGTCCATAAAAAACTTATTAAACACTAAACCTCTATTAAATCTGCCCATTATCAATAAGTATAAACCTTTCGACGTAATTATAAATTGAAAACTCTAAAAATTTAATCATTGTGAAGCAAAAAAAAATCTGTGCATGTTTACTTCAACATGCATGACGATAGACTTTAAATATCCTCCTAATTCCCTCACCTCCACATATATATTAATATCAGCTATGAGACCCTTAAACAAACGCTAAAATCCCCATCATTATAGCTATGGAAACCACCACCCTCACCAAGAATAGTCGGCATGGATAATCACATTAGCTCTTGACAGTGGATTAAAGGACGATTAATAATGAGGTTCTGATTGTAAAAGTTTCTGTATCTCAGCGCTTGATATGATGTCGTCGATTAAGAATATTTGTCACCATTGATTGATAAACTTAAATTATTGATTGATAATGTTGGATTAGAAGAATGATTAATCTGTTTAATGTTCATCAGCCTAGAATGTCTATTGTAACTAGCACAATTATCATATCACTTGAACATAACACTTTATATCACATACACTTGTAAATTGAAGCGCTTATAAATAATAATTTATTAATAACTACATTAATATATAATAATATTTTAATAAATTTATTAATAAAATATCAATATTATTTTATTAATTTATTATTATTAGTTATAATTATACTTATTAATAATATTATAAATAAAAAATTATTAATATTTTATTGTTATTATAGGTAATACATTTATACTTATTAATTTATAATTATAATAATAATTAATTATTAGTTATTATTAATATACATAATTAACTATATTTTGATGTGAAGCGATGGTGTTGCTCTTCCCCTCGCACCTAGGGTTTAATTCTATCTTTTTGCGGCCTCTATAGGAGTCGGGCTTGTAGCTAGTTCCACTCTTATTTGTCGATCATGGATGCGACTGAGTCCATTTATGTGGGTGCTTCGGGCGGTGGGGCCTTTCCTTCCATCTCTGTGTCCAGGCCAGTTTCTATTTCGCAGTCAAGGGCCTCTTTTTCGTGATGTTGTTTAGCGAGACTCTGCTCTTTCTTTATCTCTTCTGGTTCAAGAAGCCCCTCCTCTTGTCATTCCCATGGGACAAGACACTGAGAAAGAGAAAGAATACTACAGATCCGTGAGTTTGGTATGCGGTTCAATGGTTTCTGGCCAAATTTAGCTATAATCCCAACAGTTGAATCTTGGCTACATGGATCCCTATTATACAACATCAAACTTTCATTCATCCTTGTGCTAAAGGATTCTTCATTGTTGAGTTCGACATTGAGGAAGATCAAGATATGATTATCAACTTAGGTCTATGGTTTTGGGGTAACTCAGGTTTGTGCATGAAACCCTAGACTCCTTCTTTCAATCCAACTACTGACAGTCTCTCCTCAACTCTCCTCAACCCCTGCTTGGGTGAGGCTTCCCAACCTTCTCTTTCATTTTTGGGGTTTATCCTCTCTTGAATCCATTGGTTCAATGTTGGGAAAGTTCCACTTTGCATGATGTCATGAAACTAAAAGATACAACACTTCCACTTTTGCTCGTATTTGCATGGAAATGGACTTCAGTAAAGGATTCTCGGTTGAAGTTATCATTACCGATAAAAAATATTCTTGGTCTCGAAAACTAGACTATGAGAGAGTTTCCTTGCATTGGAGATCTTGTTTTGAGATGAGACATTTTGCAACCCATTGTCCCAAAGGGCCCAAGAAGAACATAAAGCCTTGGAAATCCACTTCGTGGGTGGGATCAAATGATGACCATCAAGTAATCTTGAAGGAATGGAGACAACCCCCTCAAGTAAGAAAAAAGCCATCTCAGCTAGATCCTCCCCTTCATCCAATTCTGTATCTCTAGACATGAGCCCAGAATCTAATAAAAAATCATAGAAAGAGGTGTCATCCCCTCAGGTTTCAGATGAGAGACTTTGAATCTAGTCTTCTCCTCAACCATCAGCTAGCTGTGCAGATTAGGCTGATGATGCCGGTGTATCAGATGAAGAAAAAATAGAAATTCTAGATCAAGACAATCTAGGAAATATAGGCATCACAAGCACCTCAACATCTACAAATGAAGGTTGGACAGTAGTCAAAAAGAAGAAGACATCACATGCCACAACACAACCAATGGTAACATGAAGTCAGGCCCATAAGTTAGCCAAATAGGCGAGCTCCTCCCCAACATGTTAATTTAGATGTAGGTGTCTTCACTTTTATCCTCAAAGTCCTTTTCTGAGTGTATTTAGTAAGGTTGTTCTATGTGAAGTTTAATAGATTCTTTAGATTGACCTTAATTTTGAAGGACTTTGTAACTCCAAAAAAGTTTCCACCAGGCCTTTTTGATAATACAAATTTTCCAATTTTTGTTAAAAACAAATATACATAATTAACTATATTATATTATACAAAAGGTACTTTAAAAATATGTGTATATATTATATATACATACCTTTTATACAATAATAATTAATAATATAAACAATAATATATTAAGGTCAATAGTTATTATACTAGCACAGCCGCTAAGTCACGGCTGAGAACGTAGAAAGGTTAAATCCCTATTATACAGAAATATAATATGTTAAATCCCTGAGAATCGAGAGTTAGCGGCTGTGCGAGTTAGCCACTAAAACATATTTGACAGAAATATGTTAAATCCTTATTATTATTAACATATTTGACAGAAACGGTGCTCTTGGAATAAGAAGTTCTGCTTTTCATTTTCTAGGCGAGCTGAAACCTTTCATATAATTGGGGAATTCACTGACCAGTATAGTACGGTAATAATTGGGGAATTCACTGACCAATATGGAGGTTGTTACAGAATTACAGGTTATATACACAAACAAACTTGCATGTATTGAAGTTATACTATATACGTAAGCTTTTGTTCTGGAATGTATGACTCGCTTCGCGTTATCAAAGACATATTACATTACGACACGCAATGGATTGTATGTCTTTATGGGAATCCAGTGATTCCTGACAAGGGAAATTATCAATTATCTTCTCTCGGGACTTTCAATTTCCTTACCTGAGCAAGATTTTTAATTTGCAGTCTTTAAAACGTTGCATCAAACGAAGAGATGCATTTTTACTGTTTTTAAGCTGCGGTTAGACACATGTACACCTCTTTGTTGACAAAATGGAATGATTAAATAAAGAAAAATTGTTGCGGATGTTATAGGCAACCGAACAATAGTACGGGTTTTCTAAATCCATTGTGTGTTCAATAGCTGGATCTCTACAAACTAAAAGTAATTATAATAAGAACTTCAACACGGAAAACTGACGAATTTCTTCTGTCATAATCTGAAACGTTAAAGAATTGTTCGACAAACTTAAGAATTCCATGTTAGCATAGTTTCTGGGTTGACAATGGTGCTAACATGTATTGTGCAAGTACTCTTGCAGATTAGGACGCCAACATTACAAACATTAATTTGAGGCAGACAACCTATCAATTTCAAACATGTAATAAATCTACATAAACCCTAATTTCAATACAAGGCTTCACGCAAAACCAGAATCGACCATGCCGCGAACTGCCTATGCTCTCAACAACGTACTGGCTGCGCTCTATCCTAAGGGTCCCTCCCTCTATGGATACTTTGTGCTCATCTCCAGCACCCAAACGCTAAGCCTCACCACCACCGGCTAAAACGGAATTACAGGCAACCCTTTGATAGACATGAGACCGATGGCAACACCACTACAGCTACATGCAAAACCTGCACTGCCCCGAACGCCATTGAACTGAAGAGGAACAGATGGGGGAACCGAAATGAAATGCGCATTAAGAAAATGAAACGGGCGTACAGGTGAGGAAAGACAGAAAATGAAAGGCCGCATGTACAGTTAGAAAATGAACGGACAGCTGAGTGAACGGATAGCTGAGAAAATACAAACGTGGTAATCCCAAAGGTTAATCATTTAAACGTGGCAATCATATAGTGATACAGTAATTCCTTAATATGATTAGGTAAATGTAAAAAAGTAAACAGGTTAACGGATGCATTAAAAAATACAAGGAAGTTATGAAGAGTAAATCACATTCATTGATTTGGGAGGACGACTAAGAATATGCCAGAATCTTAAATTATTAGCCATTAGATTAGAATTTTAAATTAAAAAATGATTATTTATGCCCATTGCCAATAGGTACGTAAAGATATTATTGTTATTAAAATTTAGGTTAGGGTTATTATGATTAATTAATATAATTATTATTAATATATTAACAACAACTACTTTACTTTATAAAAGTGAACTGTGGAGTGGTTGATATAACTAATTGACACCATTAGGAAAGGTGAAAAATGAGGCTGGTATTAGTGACGTCAATAGTGGTATCTCTACCACTTTTATTTTGCTAGTACTAACTACATAAAGCCAAAAATTTCATTACCAATGTCAAGTTGCAAAAACCTCAATCAATTGGTACAGGATACGCAAACAGTCTGGTACAACCGAACAAGACTTTTATTTTTCTTTTGCTGATTGGAAATACCATCGGAACAAATATACGTTTATGCACATGCCAGTATGAACTCTCTGCAGACTTGTGAAGCATCCGTCTTCTTATCGACCATCACTATCCATCCCCTCACTTCCTCCACATTATAACTCCTACTTGCCTCCTCAGTCTTGCTGTGGAGGTTTAAAAATACACGGACACTGTCCTCTTTAAACAAACGAGACTCTTCTCTCCACATGAATACATGTACGCCTCTTCCACCTCTCTTTCTAGTGAGGCTTGAATACTCCAGACTTAAATTATCACGAGTCATCACCGGTGTAAATGTGACACGTAAGCCCGACTTGACATCGTTGGTGATAAAGAACATCAATATTGCACTGTGTGATTGGAAATTATTTAGAAACTGCAGAGAATCCGTTGCTCTGTCCCTTCTTAAGAAAATGTCAAGTATTTGAAGATTAAACTTCTTAGCAATCCGCATCATATCTCCTTGATCAAAGATCTGCACAAATTTCATAAATTCTTTGCAGTCGATTGAAAGTAGCGATTATTATTTCAATTATAATATCTTTCCTGCCTTCCTTGCTTTCAGGGAAACTGAACACCCACCTTGTAATTATCCGCTGTTCCACTAAAGATGGCAGTTGATGGTTTTTGGTTAGTGGGCGATCTCTGCACATATTTCCCAAATTTGATTTCATCATTCAACGATACCAGTATAATGTATTGCTTTTACATATTCAAATTGTGATATCCCAACAGTAAATAAATACTAAAATTACACACCCACCCTTGCACCACCACAGATCACCCGTAACACGACTAGATTAGTCCCAGGTTTCTCAAATAGCACAAAAATATCGATGATTTTTGTATGAAGGAATATTGATATAATGAAGAACAAATACTCACCCAAAACCCGCAAATGTCATTCCAGATAACTCTATTGTCTGTTGAAAAGTGGAGACAATTCAGTCGTTCCTGTTTATTCAATCCACCCGTGACACGACTAGATTAGTCCCAGGTTTCTTAATTAGTTTCTTAATTAGCACAAAATATCGATGATTTTCGTATGAAAGAATATTTCGATGTAATGAAGAACAAAAACTCACCAAAAGTAGGCAGATGTCATCCCAGATAACTCTATTGCCCGTTGAAATGTGGAGACACTTTAGCCGTTCTCTCCTACTCAATCCTTGTATCATCTGCAACTCCCAACATTCCTCTGCTTTAATCTCTTCCAATGACGCAGGGCCTTCCATATTCAGGGTTTTCAGGTTAAAACACCTATTTATGTTGAGGAATTTAAGATTTACTAGATTTGAAAGGCTTGTTAATGTCTTCAATCCACATAAGTTTTGCAGGTTTAGCCTTATTAGTGATGATGGCAAGGCATCAACGCTCATTAGCTGAATGTTTTTTGAAAGATCAATAGTTTCGAGCCTGGGGGATACACAATCAGGAATAGATATCTGGGATATGGATGTGTTAGTCAAAATGAGATCTCTTAAGAAACTCACTCTCAAACTTATGTTTTGAGCATCCAAAATCCCCTGATCCTGAAAGCTAAAGTTATCTATGGGACAACTGTCTATAACCAAAATTTTGATATTTGGCGCTGCAACTCCTTCTGGTGAGATTCGCTGTAGACCGGAGCATTCAATCAGAAACAGCTCTGCTAAGCCCTTCAAATTGGCTACAGTAAGTGGTATCTGTTTTAACGCTGAGTTCCCTATTGTTATTTGTTCTAGCTTGTCGAGTATCCCAAGTTGTCGGGTAGTTGTAATAAACCGGTGCCTAGTAAATTCAAATATGTTAAATGCCTTTGATACGGGATTCTCTCTGGCAAGCATACCAATTTAGCACAGCCTTGAAAGTCAACATAAGTGTGGAAATTTCTCCCAAAATATCGAGGGGGATTGATAACCTGAAGCAGTCTTGCAATGCTAAATATTGAAGTTGCAATAACTCAGAAAAGGTATTTGGGCAATTCAGTTAGTTGAGAGCAGCCCGATAGATTTAAATGTCTAAGGTTTCGAAGATGGGAAAAATCTATGGGAAGTGATTGCAGGAATCCTATATTTGTCAACGCTAGCTTTGTCAAAGTTATCATGCCCGGAACCCGGTTTTCTAGAAAGCTAGAAAATGAACGTAATAGTCCAAAATAGCCAGACTCGGAACCTAAAGGTCTCTGCCGTGAAGATTCTGGTTGCCCGACCTTAGTGGACCAGCGTGGGATTGTGTAGTCATGTGGCGGCCGACCCGTCAAAGTATTTGGTCGCGGGTCAAGAGGATCCCACTCATCCATGTACCACTCTTGCTGCAAAGCACATATAATCTATTAATTTAATTTAAGGTGGAACAAAATGAACGGTAAAATGCTCACCAAGATGTGCTTACCTCGAACTGACCGGAACCGTGAATTTCCAAAACTCTTAATCTCCGCAAAGACATCGAGCGCAGAAAGCGCGAGAATGAGAGTCTGCACAAGCGAAGCCATTCCAAATCTCCCGATATTTGCTGCCTCCGGTCATCAAATATTCTTTCAAAACTTTCATGTTCAACTACAAAAAGACGGACACCTTCCACTTCCGCACTAATCCATATGAAACGATTCTCATCTTTCCAAGACCGGATTCCGCGTATCTGGATTCCGCGTCTCTGGAAGATTGGTTCGGCCTGACAATCACATTCAATGCAAGTGAAAATGACGATCTTTTCAACAATAAAAGATAAAATAAAACATGACCAAATACGCATACCTGGAATCGCAACATTTCCATATCAATTGAGGAGCAAAGGCGTACCGGGTTCCGCGTTGCGCGAAACTCTACTCGGGCAATATGTCTTGCCAATTCCCTAATTTGATTGTGCATTGTAATCGATAGGTAGATTTAATTGTATCCAATATTCTGAAGGAAGAAAAAAAAAAGTTATTGCAAAGATAAGAATCCACAGGGGGAGCATTTTCTTTAGCGCGACAAAGATTAATGAACACTGGTGTTACTACGCTAAAAAGACATAATTCTTATCGGACATTTCCGTTTTCTGCATTCAATTTGGTCATCTAACTGCACGTCATAATCAAAGTTCAGAAGGCATTTTTTACGGAGACTTTGCAGATGGTCCCCAATTCTGCTGCTGTCATGTAATCCTTCCAAGACTCGAATAGCTAGTTCCTTCTCTTCCCCAACTAAGAAACAGCCGATGTCCAAAAATACTTCCTTCTCTTCAGGATCCAGAGCCTCGTAACTCACTAGTAACGACTCTCTTATTTGGTTTGGCACTGTTGTAGACAACTTTTCCAGCTGCCGCTCCCAGTAGTCTTTGTCACACTGACCACATAAGAGTCCTCCCAAAACTTTTAAGGACAAAGGCAACCCCCCGCAAATTTTCAAGAACTCCTCAATTAAATCGTCGAGTTCTTCAGGTGGTTTAGAATAAGAAAACGCATGCCG
>JASDQU010212979.1:0-18514 GCA_032191745.1 Picea mariana
AAGTGGTTCCTTCTGAAACATTGTAGAAAAAAAGTTATAGTGAAAATGTCACGGTGTCTTATATGTAGCAGCGAAACCCCAAGACCTTCAGCTCTGATACCATATGTTAAGAACCAAACATCAATATAGCATATAAAAACCTCAGGAAAAGTACTCAACGCCTTGAAAAAGAGATAATTTCAGATAATAAACCTCTTCTAGGGGGAAACCTCCTTTTACCCCACTTAAATGTTCAAGTACAAGATGATTCAAAATGAAAATGTCTCCTTGGTATATATAGGAGACTAGGAGGTATAATTACAAATAATGGCTTAAATCCGACATAATTAAAATAAAATTACTAATCTAAATTACAACTAATGGCCTAAAGCCGACATAAATAAAATAGCATTACTAATCTAATATGCCCCAATTAAGGGGTAATGAGCCAATATTAGGGCTTAACATATCTCGAGTGCAAGGAAGAAGTGTAGAGGACCCATGTCCATCATAAAAAACCTATCATGTAGAATCCTCTTGACTACAACAATCGCTAATGTTGAGAAATTGATGATCAAAAAATCATCAACATACAAAACTAAGAGTAGAAGTGAATTAGTCGTCCTAACCATGTAAAAATTCAGGTCTTATTTACAACGTACAAAGTTTTGTGACAACAATTAGGAGTCCATATTGGCATATCATGCCCTCAGAGACTACTTGAGGCCAAAAAGAGACTTCTTTAGTCGACAGACCAAAGATGAATCCACCATAAATTCTTGAGGCTGATCCATATATATCTCCTCAGAGAGATCACCGTGAATAAATTCATTCTTCATGTCCATCTGATGGACTTCCCATCCCTTGGTTGCTGCAATGGAAAGAGCCAAACATATATAATCCATATTCACTACTGGAGCGAAGGTCTCATCATAGTCAATGCTATGCACCTATTGAAATCCTTTGGCAATAATCCTGGTTTTGTATCTGCTACTCTATCCATCCGTTGTGCTCTTGGTCCTGTAGACCCATCTGCACCTGACAAGTTTTCTTCCAGAAGGAAGGGGAACTAGATCCAAAGTCTTTTTCTTGAGGAGGGAGTTGTACTCCTCCTGCATGGATGATTCCCAAAAGGGATTTCCAACATCATCTCCATAATACTTTGGATCTAAAGACTGAACCAAGAAAATATGCTTGGAGGGGAATGGTTCAGTGGCAATGATTGTGATAGGAGGCTCCTAGAAATCAGATCAAGTCCTCCTAGAATCGACTGGATCACCAGCAAGGTATCCTACATCCTAAAGAGTATTTTGGGTCCACTTGGGCCTCTTCTCTGGCTATGCATATGCATATGGATGCACGGACTCTTCATCTTATTGTAATAACTCTAAATATGGATCATCTAAGACCTATGAATCAGAACTCTTGTTTGAAGAAGAGTTGGCATGTGCATGCTTATCATCTCAGACAAGTGGAATAATGAAGGTGTCTACATACGACTGTTGAGGTACATGTGAGACAGTTTCCTCAAATTGGAAAGGTTGCTTAATGATGAGCCGATCCGAGGAAAGATAAATAAGTCTATATCCCTTCACACCATTGGGGTTTCCAACAATGATACACTCCATGCTCTGTGTATAAAGTTCCTTCCTCTTTTCAGAGGGAATTTGGGCCCATGCGCATGCACCAAAAATACAAAAGTGGGTCACTTCTGGTTTGAGGTTGCTTCAATCCTTGTAGGGGGTCTTATCCTTGACAGATCTATGGGGAGATATTTTTTTTATGTAGGTTGCACAATTAAGTTCTTCTGCCCATGGTCTCTGTGTTAGTAACTTTTCATGTAGCATGGAAGATGCCATCTCTTTTAGAGATCTGTTTTTCTGCTCAACAACTTCATTTTGCTGCAAAGTATAGGGAACTGTGTGCTGCAAATGAATCCCTACCTCATAAAAAATATTATGGATCTCATGATTGAAATACTATCCCCCGTTATCATCTTGGAGGACTTTGATTTTCTTTCCGAACTGTGTCTCAACAAGGGCTTTGAAATCTTTGGGGTGTTGAAAGAACTCGCATTTTTTCTTGAGAAAGTAAATTCACGTGAAATGTGAGAAATCATCAACAAAAATGAAAATGAACCTATATTTTCTAATTGATGTATGTGGAAAAGGACCCATGAGGTCACTATGAATCATATCTAAAGGAGAGGAATCTCTCTGAGCCTTTCCTTTGTTGAATTTCTCTTGAGGGTGTTTTTCAAGAACACATCCCTCACAGATTCCTTTGGAGAAATGGATGTTTGGTAGACCATCAACCAATATTTTCTCTCTAATTTGTTGCATATATATGAAATTCAAATGCTTGAACCTTTCTTTCCATATCCTACTACTTTCATCCGCATGGGTAATCAATAAAGAAGGATCTGGTTCAATAAATTCAAAAAATGTATACAATCTAGATTGATGATTTACCTCACCGGTAGAAACCATGGAATTGGTTTGCATATGATAGATGTACAATGAATTTGGTGTGAATATGAATTTCTTTTTGGTGCCATAATTCTTCATCTGATACAGGGAAAGAAGATTGACATAAATTTTGGTAACATGCAACACATTCTTGAAGCTTTCGTTGGTGAGTTCAATCCTTCCTTTGCCGGTGACCTCGACTTGAGAGTTGTCCCCCATAATACTAGGAGGACCTTTGCATGCAAAATGAATAATAGACTTCTTTTGTGGCATCCATGTGATGTGATTCTCTTGAATCTACGATCCAAGCATCGGAAGAGGAGTTGATGGCAATCAAGGCATGGCTAGAATTTCCTTTCTTGGGATTCTGATCTTCTGGCTTCTTCTTCTTGGAACCCTCAGGGATGCGATATCCAAGGTTATTTTACTGAAGTATTTGAGTCATTAGATCTATTTTTTCTACATGCATGCCGATTCTAGATGGAATTGTTTATGGAAGTATGTGCATTTGTCCCATTTTCTTCCCTTTCCACCTTTGGATCCGGAGGCATCGGTGAAGGGCTTTGATTACCCTTCCTTATTAGGATTTGCATGATCTTTCCTTTTATCTTTATATTTGGATTTATGATATTGATGGCTTCCATCTTTCACAGTAAATGCATGCGCCTTTGGGCCTTTGATTTTTCCCATGTTGATGAGATTGGTTTTCTCTTGTGTCTGGGATTTGATAAATTCCTCAAGAGAAGGAATCTTCCAGGTGGCTCTAGAGGTGAATTTGATTGAATGGAATGTGGATACAAACACGGATAATTCAGGACCAAGTTTGGAGAGAATGGAGAGAACCATTTATTTCTCCTCCTTAGATTTATCAACCTCACAAGCTTTGAGTTGCAACAATAAATCCTTGTATTTTGTAAAGAAATCTTGGAGATTGTTGAAGATTTTTGGATCCAATGTGAGAAATTACACCTCAAGTATGTTTCCCGTCATCTCATCCTATTTTCCAAGGAGAACTTTTAAGGTGGTATAGGATTCATTGGGGGTTGTACAGGAAGATATGCGAAAAAGGAGATCGCGAGAGATGAGACTGCAAATTGTTTCGAATGCTTCATCCATTTGATTTAGATACTTGGATTTTTATATGGATGATGTTGGTTTCATCTCTGTATTCAATTTTAACCTGTACAATCCTTTGGTTAATATATGAACTATTATTCTCTCCTTCCATGCAAAGTAATTGTAAGGTGTAATAATGAATTCTTTTGAGAATTCCATCTTTTTGTTGTCTTCAATCTTGGGTACCTGCAAAAAATAATTTGGTGTAACTTTGCTTAGCAGTATGTTGGATTTGGTACCATGTAAATGTGTTGAAACTACATAGAATAGATCTAGCTAGAAAATACCACACACATTTGTAGAGAGAAATTTTGAAAGAAGAAGCAAGAGATAAAGAATGGAAGAATTCTCATTAACCACAATGAAAAATGAATAATTTACACATGATATACTCTGTATAAATCAACCAATGCAAAATGGAGGAGAAGCCAATGCACCATAGTGGTGGTATAGAGTGATCTGGACCCACACCAATAGTTACAGGAGTAAACTGCCACCTAGTCTAGTCTCTCAAGCAGTTACGACATTGAACTGCCACCTAACTGAGTTAACTAGTCTACCAGTCTTCAATTAACTGACTAAAACAAAATGAAGTAAGGAGAACATCGGGGAATCATGGGTAATTCTCTAGTATGGTGATGATACCAAGGCTAATGCGCATTATCTAGTGATGATCCCAATGTTGCATGGTGACAAAACCAATGTAGCATCTAGACTCCACTCAACTAGTCAAACTGAAGCGAAAACTGAAGAGAATATTCTCCCTAGAGGAATATTCTCCCTAGAGGAATATTCTTCCTAAAATATAGGAGACTGGATAATGAATAATAAACAAGGAAAAAACCTTAGGAAAAGGAAATCCTAGGTGTGTGTAAAGTAACTCCAACAGATGCCACTTCCTTGACTTATTGAATAGTATTTCATTTTCTAAAGTCAAATGCTCATTCTCCTTATGGAGGTAAGTGATTTGAGCCTTTAAGATTTCAATTTCATTTTTAATATGTATGGTGAAATAAATTGTGTTCAATATTATTCTTGTTGCTTCCAACATAGAAAAATGCATTTGCATCTTGTTCTACATGGTGTTTCTTCAACAGTTTTTAAACATTTTTCTAAGCAACCATATGTTGAATAGTGGATGTCCTTTGGGATTTGTAAAATCTAAATTTTTTGAAAAACACACACAATAAATGTGATTTGTGAAGCTATAGGTCACATTGACATGTAGATTAATTTTAAATGTAAATTTTATCTACTTTCAAATCATTGGAACATTCTTCGGGAGCTTCTAAAACTCCAAGATTTCTTTGCATTTCTTTGGTGTTGGACAAAATGGAACTTGAGCACCTACTCTAGGTTTATTTACAACCCAGGATAGTTGTAATATACCTGACCCCCTAAGTAACCTCTAAGGGATGGGGTATTGAAATTTTTTTTTCTTCTAACAACCTTACTAAATTCATGAACTCGCGAGTGGCAGTCTTGTGGACTCATGGTTTATATTTGTACCTTTCACGAACCCACTACCAACACTTAGATTATTTTTCATTCACAGAGTCGCAGATTCATAGAATTAGGATTGTGTTCCACCCCTTCATAAGTCCATCCGAAAGCCTCAACACTTAGTCATTTTTACATCTATGTGGGATTGTGGACACACAGACTCATGAATGCATGATTCTTCCCTTCGTAAGTCCGTCCGAAAATTCTCAACACTTAGGAAATTTTCCTTCTCTGTGAACCCGCTATGCTCCTAATTCCACTACCTACATGTTACACACATGGACCTACCCAATGTTGTCTCTCATCTTAGACATGTGACACTTAGACCACGCCACCCTTTGGTTTCGTAAAGACCATTACACCATGCCACATGGCACCATAGCCACCCTCAATGTGGAATGATGTGGGATACACATCATCATTGATTCTTGGCACAACCTTCTAGGTTAGGAAAACTGTGTTCCATATATTGGGTGGGAAACATCATCTTGATACATCCTACGACGGATAATGTTCTCTCAGAGTATTTTCATTAGAGTCCCATATATAATGGTACTGCGACATCCTCAAATTAGTTTGTATCTATACTTTAATGCTTCGAGTTTTTCTCTAAGGATTTGCTAAGACTCTTAGGACCATCTTGAGATTGTAAAACCCACCCCAAACTATTAATATTTTCTCAACACAATGTAAGGATGAGAAATTGCACCCAACACACTGTATATAGTTGTTCAAGACATTTCCAACCCAAAATATTGGGTTTTTGCTCACTTAACTTTGCTTGTAACAATATGGGTAATTACCCCACTTATCATATGTACAATTATTAATTCTACATAGACAGTCGAAGATACTAACATAGCCGTTGATAAATATTTTTAGGTATTACAACTACAAACACCATTCTTGAACTAGTCTCATCGCCAATACACTTAGGGTAATGATAATTATGGAACCCATGACATAATTACCAATTTACATAATCTATACAATTTTTATACAATTTTTGTAGTGAATATTACTTAAACGTGATTACAAATAAAAATTAATTATGACTAGAGTTCATAGTATTTTGCATGCTAATACTCAACAAACGATTTCTATAGAGTTATGCTAAATAAAAAAAACACACAACAACAAGAATTCATACATAGAATTAATAACAGAGATTCCATAATAGAAAAATCATAATTTCACACACAATAATTGAAATAAGCACATGATATACACTTATCTCATGAAATAAACACCAACTGCATCCAAAACTTTGACTTTCTTCCCAACCTTAGACATTCTCCCCACAAAATGAGAATAGGTCACCCCCCAAATGTGATTGAACGCCACTAGGTAAAATAAAATCTATCCCCGTAGGTCTCTCAACAACACCTATATCTCCAGACAGATGGTAAGTTCAACAACAATCTTATAGACTCTACCTTCCTCACATGCTTGTCCCACCCAAGAAGTGTGCCCCCTTATGGCTACACACTTCCCTTCATGCTTCAAAAACAAGTCAGACAAGAATAATACAGGTTCCAAGTTCCATAGACTCTACTTTTTCCACATTCTTGTCCCACCCAGAAAGTGTGTCCTCTATGGCTACTCACTTCCTCCACACTTCAACAACAAGCCAGAAAAGAATAATCAGAGTTCTGTGATGACCACTTGGAATCTCTGGGAATCCAACTCCCCGCAATTCTCTCACCTGGAGACAATGAAAATGGGCCTGATAACCCACCTCTTCAACTAATATATTCTCTTTCGACGCTCTTCAACAAAATCCTACACTCTCTCGGGTATAGGTACAGGTACTGTAATGGATTCATGAAATTCCTAATTACAGCAACGAGGTGAGGTGGGTGAATCATGATCAAATGGTGGATGAATAAGCTAAAGTCCCCAAAACCTATGTGCATGTTCCCAACTTGACACTTGTTATGTTGGACATTGCATGGGCCACATATGGTTCCCTCACATGGTGATACGTTTCCTCATAGGGACTTAGGATAAAATGCATTATCCCCCACTTTAGACTTTAACTTTAGGAATATTGATAAAATATTCCTTTTTTCCTTAAGCGCATTTATCTTAGCCCATTTTCTAGAATATTATATCCCCTTTCCCATTCTAGTGGATTTTATCCTCCTTACTGTTCTTTGCATGGTTTTCATGCAGTCGTGTTTTCTTTTATTAATTTCCAAGTGAAAATACACAATACTAAATAGGCTCTTTGGCCAAAATAGGTTCTTGGCTCACCATCCCATATGCATACTTGTAATTACATTTCAACTGGGGTTCGACTTAGGGGTATTACATTTCCCTCCCCCTTATTTATGCATTATCCTTAGTGCAACATATACATATTCATTCAAAATTCTTCAAAACATTCCATGCCTTTTCTGTTGGAAGCTTGTTTTCTTTCTAGTGCTCTATTTACAAACACCTGATTCATCTTTTCATACTTAGTTGGAAGTCACATGCTCTATTCCATAGAGCTTATTTAAGAAATAATTATGCTCATGGTGGTATTCTTGAGCTATCTCTTCCTCGCTAAACTCACCCTTCTAGGATCATGCATCCTTTCACTGCTACACAGTCCTTCAATGATCCATCTTGCTAAGGATTTCACACACAAGGAGAACACCAACTCATCTCCATACCCCCACTGAGGTCTAATCTTTATGACAAACATAAGGATCCAATGTCCAATTAGTAGCCTTTTCGTCCAAGCATTCCATCTTTAAAAACTATTATCGCATCTATAACACATGCATACAATCATTATGAGACAACATTATAAGAAATTCTTTTATAAATTCGAATTTATTTCATAAGGAAAATCAACGTTTTCCCAAAATATGAAATTTTATCTCAGACTTTTCTTGGTTTTCGCAACAATAGGAATCAATCTTTATGATGGCTCTCTGCAGCACCATACTTGAGACAACTTTTTCCACAATGTTGCCATCTTTCATTCAACCAACAGATTATTAGTATTTCATGTACCATAAAAATCTATTGTAATACTTGCAAAGGCTCACAAGCAATTTCAGAATTGTCTACTCTTAACAATTTAATCACAACTATCAAAACATTTATTTAATAGAATGAAATTATCATTCTCTGCATGTGCATGTTCATCAATTAATATTTTCATTTTCAGATTTGTTCCACATAGGAACCATATTCAAAGGCCTCAGATATCTTTCTCATGGTAGTTTGGTTATTTTATAATCAAGATGCAATGGTTTTCCTTGTGGACTTACAACATTGCCATGCCAAGACAATTCTTCCTGTAATTTCCACTTTAATCAGCCAAACAAATTGTTATTTCTCATGCACATTATATTTTCTTTGCACACTTGTAGTGGCTCACAAACAATTTTGAGAACTGTGCAAACTATCAATCAAATTCATCTACTCAAGGAGGAAATACAATTTCTTACAAATTCATTATTATATCATACCAAACCTTTCAAAATGTAATCATACATCAAATGAACTTAATCAATGTGCCAATATCCATGGTCACATTCACACACAATGCACCCTCGCATTGATTTTCATATTATTACTTTTCATATTAGGCACTTTGACTTGGTGGGTTGGGACTCAACCAACCTTTTACCACATGGTTCTCTATACACATTGTTTTTTTTACAACTGGATTGTTTTCCTACTTCAATTGATCATGATCTCAAATAATCATACATGAAACTAAAAGGTTCACATGAATGCATTCATGCATTCTTTCTTCATTGGTAACCAGGGTGATGACATTGATGGCCACCTAATTCCTCTCTTTACCATTCTACAATTCCGCAAAGCACTGGAAGATACTTATTCCAAAATGGAAGTCCTATATATACTTACTCTCTTATCACATATCTCTCCTTAATACATTACATCAATGTTCTACCTTTGAGAACTTTTTTTCCCAATCACTCCTTGTGACATATATTTTGTCATGCATTTTTCCAAGGATTTCAATCATCATCGACTATTATAGGTTCACACCTCCGTCATGCAGGTTCTTCTTCCTGAATCCTATGCTACTTGGGTATGAATGGAATACAATATCCATTCAAATCACATGCATACATCAAGCATAGACTATTTTAGAAGGGACTATTATTCAATTCCATTTTACCTCTCATTTCACATGGGCATGAAATATTTTTACCTATTCTGGTTGCCAGCACCTCTCTTCTATTACCTCTGTAGTGGTGCTTCCTGGGTACATCTAAAATCCCTTTCACAATTTTTTATTTTATCAGCAACCTTCTTGCATTCACTTCTCTCTGAGGTTGTTCACTATTGGAAGTTGTCCTTCCCTAATAGTTCCAATCTTCTCTATATGTGACATACATCACCACATTCACATTTTACATCATCCTTCATGTAAAATAAAATGCATGTACCATAGAATTTATTTCAGTAAAACCTTTTCATATATTTTTTAGAATATCTATATGCACTCCATCACATTGTCCCTAATGTTTTCATGAGTGCAACCACAATCAAATTTTAGCTGCAAATATCAACATTCAAAATATCTACATTTATCAACATATCAATTTCTCATTCTAGAGAAACATAATAGACAACAAGAAAGAAGTTAAGGGATTCTCCCATCACGGAACTTTCATCCTAGCTTAATTAATTTCAAGGCCTCATTGTGTTACGAGGAAAATCTCTCTATAGGGTAAACCACAACAGACAGATATGACTGCAGAAATCAACTCTATCCCAAATAAATGCTATATAAATCAATGTGCAGGCAATATAAGAAAGGGACCTACCTCGTCCATATGCTTGATGATTTCCACCATTGAGCACATTGAACCAAAGCTTTATACCTACAACAAGTTCCCAACAAACAAGCAGAGCAAGCATATAGTGATAATATAAAAGGTTAGCACATTAGACAGCATAATCCATTAATATACAAAACAAACATGCCCATGGATAATAACTCATATATTTTCAAGATATCAATTGGAACGGGAAGAGAGTATTTCTATTAATAAATGATGAGAAGAAGTGAAAGTATTACAGACTTCCGTGTCGGCGTGGTTCATAACTGAGAAACCAAGTTCCTTCCAGTTGGGCCTCCACCACTTCAATCCTCCACCAAAGGCAATCTCATATAAGGGAGATAATGAGGTTCTCCATCAATAAGGGAAGAGCTTGGTGGATGAACACTGTTTTCAGACTTAAAGGACAAAGGGATGCAGACTCAATATGAAGTAATAATTTCTCCAGAGTAACTTTGCTCTCAAAGTTGAATTCTTTCTTTTTTTCCATAACTTAGAATTGGCCTCTTTATAGCCTTCAAAATGCAACTGAAGGGATGAGTCAGGACATTTATAGTATATGGAAGGCCAAGGATCAAATATCTCCTATCGTGACATGGAAAACCAACATTTAATTTTGATTTTCTGGCACAAATCCTGATGTACATGGCCTGTAGTGGAGAAGCCTGTGCATACGCTTGTTGTATAAGGTGCAATATGTGTACAAGTGGAAAAATTTGTATTTTTGTCTTTGGATTTTATCAACAGGGAAGATAAGTCTGCATAGGCAAAATGGAATAAGTCCCTCTCTGCAAGATTGCATAGGGTGAGGCAAATATTTCTCTAACACATTGCCTTCACACACTATAGCTTAACTGAGCTCATTCATTTAAACACATTCAGTATTGTATCTTTCAGTTACTAATTGTACTTATCTTCATAGTTGTCCTTTTTTAAGCATATAAATATATCTTATTATTCATAGTTTCATATTGAGACAGGTATTAATGAATTTCTCCTTATTTTCTTTTACAATTTATCCCTCCTGGGATCTACTTGTTCTATATCTTGAGTAGTCTTAGTGATGTTCACCTTGACCTTCTTGGATAACTCAACATGCTACATGATATGGATTTATAAGTAGAATGAAATGAAAACACAGATTTATAAATTTGACATAGAGACACAATGAATAATAATAGAGACACAATAAAACTTGACTTCTATTAGATAAGAAATATGATGGAACTGTAAAATACAAACTGAAACAAACTTGCTAGAATGGTGGCAACTTATCTATGATAAGATATGTGACGACTACGCTCATTTACAAGAAGATGAGTACAATGAGGCTCTGAAATCATTTTTATAATAAACATGAATTCCAAAACCCTAGACATCCAAAAACCTAAACCTAGGAGATCAAGTGCCAAAAGTCATGTGGGCCCCGTTGGGGTAAGTTAGTACATCAACTTCTTAGGGTCATAACTTTTGCATACAATCTCCATTTTAGGTGCACAAGAGAATGTTCAAAATTTCTATTCAAGGACTACACATTATGCCATCAAAATATTACTCTATCAATATTTTGACTATGGTGAGCCCTAAAAACATTGTTTAGGGCCTCAAAACGGTCCCGAAAGTTCAGAACCCAAAAACTAGGAAAACAAACTGCCAATATGAAAACTAAAATTGCCAAGATGAAATATGTAAGTGAGCTAGTTGGAATAGGTGGGTTGCCACCGATATACACCTTGATCAATCCTCACTCCTTAAGAGGAAATGGTCTCCATTGCATTGAGTTCCCCCATAAGATGAGGAAATTTTTGTTGAATTTGGCCTTAGGTGAGCCACTTGCCTTGGTGTAGGAGTTGCCCTACTTTGACAAGTCGATAAGGTTGTATCCTCTGTTGGAAATTTCCCTTGACCTATGTGTCCATGATATGATTAGTGGATTCCTGTTCCATGTAGTCATGGTTGATCTCTATTGGTGTGAATTGTTTTTCTACATTTGAGGTGTCCAATAGTGGTGGAAAATATGGCTGAAGGAGGTCCACATTAAATATTGGATGCAAGCCAAGCAAGGGGGGAATTTTGAGCTCAAACTATTTCTCACCCATATCCTTGGTGATGGTGTAAGGTCCATAGTGGAGTGGACAAATCTTTCAATGGGGCCTCGTAAGGCATTCTTTCTACAAGTGCAACCAAACTTTATCTCCCACCTAAAACTTGTGTGGCACCCGATGTTGATCATGGTACTGCTTATACTTGGAATTGGACTTCAGTAAAATATCCTGAAACTGTTGGTAGATTTGTTGGATCTGCTCAATGAACCTGGCAGGTTTGTTGGCTTCAGTTTGAGCATGGGACAAGTCTTCCTAGGTGGATGGAAGGGGTAGTGCAACATCTATGGGACCCAATGGTTGGAATCCAAACCTGACCGAAAAGGGGTCGTGGTCGGTTGAGCTATGTAGGGATCTATTGTAGATGTGATGAACATAGGGAAGACTCTGATCCCATATGCAGGGATTCTTGGAATTGTACATGTGTGGGATAAGCATGATCATTTGGTTGACGACCTCGGTTTGACCATCTGTTTGGGGGTGGAAGGAAGATGATTTGGTGAGCTTGGTGTCCATAAGTGACCAGAGGCTCAACCAAAATGTGTTGAGGAACAAAATGTCCCAATCTGTTATGATGGTTTGTGGTATCTAAAAATGTACCCATACTTGTTCTAAGAAGAGCTTGGAAGTGGCCTCTGCTCTGATGCTCTTCTTACAGGTGGCAAAAATCACCATTTTAGGAAAAATATCAACCAAAAAAAAAAAACCAGTCATTTCCCCGCTTGGTTGAAGGAAGGCCCGACATGTAGTCCATCGATATGGATTCCTAGGGCCTTTTAGGAGTAGGAAGAGGGTTGTGCATGCCTTGTTTATTAATGGCCAGTTTGGCAATGGAGCATGCAGTGCAGGACCTAATATACTTGATGACATCTTTCAAAGTTTCGACCAATAGAAATGTTGTTGCAACACTGCCACTGTATTTTTGACATTGAAATGTCCTGCCACCCAATGATAGTGGGATTCCCAAATCCTCTTCTCTCGCTTTATTTACAGAATGAAGAGATGGACCAGATGGCACAACAATCCATCTTGAATATGGAAATAAATGACAACTATGTTTTGGCCCAACATCTGGTAGGCGATGGAGATGTAGGGATCTCTCTCATAGAGTTGTGACCACCTGAAGGTCTCGTGGATGCAAGAGTTTAGCACAATTGGTTCTTCCTATTTTATACTTTAGGTTGAGATGGAACTGCTACAAGTATGTGGACCACTTCTAATGGAAGTCATTCTATAATTTTCCTTGTGTATACATGAATTGCAATGAATTATGATTGGTGTGGATGATTGTCTCCTTCCTGAGAATTTAATGCCTCCATTGGTGGTAGGATTGCACATTGGAGTAAATTTATTTGTCGTATTTAGGGTACTTATGAATAACATCTGATAGTGTTTCACTATGATAGGCCATGGGGTTTCCATGCTGAGTGAGAACTCTTCCCACAACATAGTATGAAGCATTTGTCTCGATCTCAAAGGGTTGTTGCAGGTCAGGTAATGAGATCACTGGGGTTGACCACAAGCATTGCTTCAAATGATCGAGAGATTGTTGTTGCAATAGGCCCCACATGAAATTTTCCTTACCACCACCCCTGGTTACTTGGCTGAGGTCCCATGCAATATGGGAGAATCCCAACATGAACCTATGATAAAAATTGGCAAGACATAAAAATCTCTGAAGCTTAGTGAGTGTGGTTGGGGCTAGATAGTCACAATGTAGCCTAGGTATTGGAAACTATCCATGATGAATGATAATTTCTTCAAATTTGAGTATAGCTGTGCTATCACAGAGTGTGCAGAACCTATTGAATATGCTGCAAGTGTTCCATCCAAGTCTTGTTGTATATGCGGACATTATCTAGATACACCGCCACAAAATAATTAGTAAAAGGTCATAAGATATCATCCATCATCCTCATGAAAGTTTTTGGGGCATTCGTCAAACCAAATGGCATGACCAACCATTCAAAAATGCCTTCTTTGGAATTGAAGGAACTTTTACATACATCTGTCTACTCTATTGGTACCTGATGGTAGCTAGACTTCAGATCAATGTTACTAAAGTCCTTGGCCCCTTTGAGCTAGTCAAGGATATTGTTGATTATTGGAATCAGGTATCAGTTCTTGAATGTGATTTTATTTAGGGCCCAATAATTGATGCAAAGTCACTGGGTACCATATTTATTTTTCACAAGCATGAGTGGGCTTCTGCATGGTGAGGAGTTGGGTTGGATGTGCCCCTTTTGAATCAATTCTTGGATCTGATGCTTTTTATCCTTGTTTGACTAACAAAGAGTGGTGATAGAATGTCCCATTCGGTAGCGGTGCACTGAGGCTCATATGGATTGAATGCTTGAACTGATAGTGTAGAGGTACCCTAGTGGGTGAGGAGAATATGTCTTTGTATTCTTCCATGATCTTATACACTTTATTTTGCTACGTGGAGAGATCGACCGTGGAGGCCATGGATATGGATGCAACCTTTCATTCAATTTGAGAGCGAATCACAAAGAATAAAAACTTCCCGGTATAAGAGATGACCTTCCTTCATTTCTTAGCAGAGATCAAAGAAATGGAAGTAGGTGGGACTACCTCGGGTATCCTATACAATTTCTTATTCAAAGTAATAATAACACTGCAATACCTAGACTCATATACATCATGACATTTCCATAAATAAGGTTGGACCAAAATAACTTCACAAACTTCAAGGGGAGCAACATCACACAATACCTCATCTTTGAAGGGCTTGATGTTGTAGGATAAGCGACATTGTTGGCTGATGCGAAGATCACTTCCTTGGCAGAGCCATCCAATGGTGTATGGTTGGGGGTGCGGCGTTGTTGGCATGGCCAATGGTTTGACAAAATCCATTGATATGAGGTTATTCTGGCTACCATTATAAAAAATGAAGTGGAGTTGAGTACCCTTCACCCATATCTATAAATAAAAGAGACAATCACCTTCCTCTGGCTCATCTGGTTCACCGGTCTAGATCTTGGTGGTAAAAACAATGGCACTAGGTTTCACATAAATAATATGTCTCCCATTTTTTGGTTCTGACTCTGATTCAGAACCCACATCTGAATCGTAGGCTTTCACCTCCACCACCAATGGCTTCTTTGAGCGGAAATAAACACTATTATGCCAGGCACTCTTATGGAAGTCACACCACTTCTTGGTCTCGTTCTTCATCTTTCCATTGTCCTTATTTTTTTTCGGCTTAGACTGGTTGTCTTGAGGATGTCCATATTTACTTTTTCCTTTTTTCTATGGGTTGGGGATACCCTTTCCTTGCTTCTACTATGAGGGGTTCTCAAACCCAAATTGTCATGTCTTTTGTTTAAACTTCTCCTCGATTTTGATAACATATCGATAGGTTGTGCCCAAGGATGATATGTCTAGAAAATCCATTTATTTCTGGATGTCTCCATGCATACCTTCATGATACTTGAGCACCATATGTCGCTCAGAATATTTGATACCCAACTTGGTGCGTAAGGTATGGAATACATTGATGAACTCTGGCACTGTTTGGTATCTTTCCTACCACAATGTGGTCTATTTTGTATACAAGTCATCATAACTTTCGATAGGGTAATATTGTTCCTTAATAACATCCCTAAAGGAACCCCAAGTGCGTGCAAATGCAAATAATGTGGATCCCTCTATTTCATTTTTCTCACAGAAAGTCTCCCACCAATCTTTGACATGGGGGACAACCTTGAAGAGAAGAAATGTAATCTTTTCTCTATCAGAAAAGTTATCGACAAAAAAATATCCTTCTATAAGTTTTAACCATTTATCTACGATATCCACATACATTTGACCTTCAAATATAGGAATATAAAAATTGATCTATACCTTGAAGGGGGTGGTGCCTCTGCTTGAGGTAGATGTCCCACTTGTCAGCAACCATCAAAGGATTTGTGAAAAGTTGTCCATCATCTTGTTCCTCTGTCGCTCGAGGGATTCCTCGAGTAACATTTGGAAAGGATATCCTCTCCCATTGTAAATATTTTTTTCCTCCATGTATGGTTTATTGGGTGTGTGAGAGAAACTGTCCTCAAGAGAAACAATCTCAAGAACCAACTCTCTATACCCTGACCTCATCAAGGACATGCACTAAAAACGACAAGAAGCAGACCACTCTGATACGACTGATATGGATTTATGAGCGGAATGAAATGAAAACATAGATTTATAAATTTAACATAGATACACGAGGAATAATAACAGAGACACGATGAAACTTGACTTCTATTAAATAAGAAATATGTTGAAACTATAAAATGTAGACTAAAACAAGCTTGCTATAATGGTGGAAGATTATCTCTGAGAAGAGATGTGATAGATACTCTCATTTGCAAGAATATTAGTACAATGAGGCTCTGGAATCCTTTTTATAATAAATATGAAATCCAAAAACCTAACCCTAGGAGATGAAGTGCCAAAATTCATGTGGACCCCGTTGGGGTAAGTTGGTACATCAACTTCCCAAGGTCATAACTTTTGCATATGATCTCTATTTTAGGCGCACGATGGCATGTTGGAAAGGTATATTCGAGGAATACACATTATTCTATCAAAATATGACTCCATTGACAATTTGACTGTGGCGATCCCTAAAAATATTGTTTAGGGCCTCAAAACGGCCCCGAAAGTTCAGGGCATGAAAAATAGGAAAACAACTGCCAATATGAAAACTGAAACTGCCAAGATGAAATTTGTAAGTGAGCTAGTTGGAATAGGTGGTTGGTCGCTGATATCCACCTGGATCACTACATCAACACGTTTCTTGTTCATAATGAATCATGAACATGTGCATTCCGCATATTTCCCAACCAGAGGTCAGATTGGTCCTGATTCGTCTGTAGGTCTTAGTACTCATGCAAGATATTTTAAAATGAAATCCACGGTTCTTATATAAATAGGTTTTGAAACCCTCTATTCAATTCTCACCAGTCATTAAGGTTATACATTTTTTCTCCCGTCATAGTTCTTTACACAGTTTCTCTACATGAACCTCTTCAACGTGAAACTCTCTCATTGCATATCAAAAGGGTCCGACATGATCACCATTCTTGAGTTACCCTCAACTTCATTATTTTATAGTTCTATCCAATATTCCAAAAGAAATATAATCTTTCATTTCATTATTCATTTCATATTCACATGTTCAAACCTATATCCTTAGGTTATCAGCTTTATTTCAAAATTTTCTTTCATACATTTAACCACATGTAGTAGTGTTTTATGTGTTTACCTTAGGCACACTTGCATATTTTCTTTACCAATTATTTTAAATCATGATTATTCAAAATCATTCTCATGCAATCCTCAAATTCATAACCATGTTTCCTTTTATCATGACAACAAATCCTGCATACTCCTTTGCTCTCTCAGCAATTTATACAAACTTTTCCTAAGGAAAGGAACACATCCCACTCAAGCTATTATTTGATCCAGACAAATCAGACCCTTTCAAAATAGGGTTATCCATGCATCCATAACATTATTTAAATCTTGCAAGTACAAATCTTGCCTCACGTTTCACTTATTCAGACATTCATATCATTCTTTTAAGCATGTATATGTATATTTACATATATGCAGGGGCATCACTTGCACCTTTTTACCTCTTTCATTCATATTGACTTAATATTATATAGTTTTGATGAGACTTTACAATCACTTACACAACCAATCTCATCCATAAAATCATAATTATACCGTCCTCATTACAAGATAACAACCATCAAAAGGGTCACTTTTGATCTTTTCTCTCTTAGAATTTCATCTTAGCTCTTTCTAAGGAATTTCCTACTTCCCCAAGTTATCATTTTAACAAAATACCCAGATCATGATTAACCATATGATTCATGACATCACCATATTTTTTACATCCAATAAAATACTATAATAATCCTATATGCATGTTATGCACATGCTCAATCTTCTCCATATGCATCCATCATATCCTCGTGCCCCAATCATTTTACCCATGCTTACAGTGCGGATGTATTCCGGTTGTCTGCCATTTGTATTCACATGCATCAAAATGTTCCCATATTAATAGGTATATACTTTCTTTTATAGCAGTCATGAGCATCATAAAATTTCTCATGTGTTCATACCTCTTTACCTCTTCCAGGAGGTCTAGCAATAGTCCAAATGACTCATTTTTAATTGCTCACCTTGATTGTTCTCCAACAACCATTTTCATTCACTATCGGTCAAATAAATTGACCTTACACATTTTCCATCCATCCTATGATCATGAGTGTTAGGACCACATATTGTACCTTTTTTCCCATACTTTTTTCCGTTATTATACCTTGGACCACCTGTGTTTAGACTTATACTATCATTCCAACTGATCATTCCAAGGTATACAACGTCCTTTCTCATCACTACATGTTTAATCTATTTTGCATGATATTTTACATCACTCTCGTACTTAACCATTGATTAGAAGTGCATAAGTGTCCATAACTGCCGATTAGCATTTGAGGCCGGCGTTGAAACA
>JASDQU010212983.1:6792-18514 GCA_032191745.1 Picea mariana
TTATTCATCGGATTGAAATTATACATGAGGATGTTCAAATTAAGATTTTCAAGTATTCATTAGAGGGGATTTCTCTTGACTGGTGCCAATCTCTTCCAAATGCAAGTGTTAGCTCTTTGACGGGTTTCCATGCAGCCTTCAATTCCTTTTGTAAAGAGTATTTTCCAGTTGAACATATTTTTGAAGGATGTTGTGATGAGTTTTATTTGCTTCATAAAGATTATGTTAGTCACAAAAATCAGATTTGTGATGAAGCATCTATTATAGAAGAAGACATTTTTCATGAAGATCATATTTTTCCCTATGAAAACTTTGAAGATGTTGAGCAGATTGATAGATCAGTATGTGACAGATTTGGATCTGTAGCAAATATTAAGGACAATCCTCAGCTTCCAGATTTTCAAACTAAGGAAAGTGGTAGTAACCACAAGGAACAATATTTTCAGGGATTGTCTAATCTCCAGCTAGAACATCAAGAAGATCTTCCTTCTCCTTATGAATATGTTGTTTCAAACCATGATAAGGAACAAGGTGATATTTTTCCAAATCTGTTTCAATATTTTATTGTTGATACTTCTATACAAGAAGTTTCATCTCTATCATTAGGATCTTATCTTGATGTTCCTATATTCAACCAATACAATGATGAGGAAGAAGATTTTAATATTTGTGAAGGCTTGTTGTTTACTAGAATTTCATCTAGTTCTACTTTTCAGCAGAGAGATAATCAAAAATCTATTCATATTGTGGTTGATGCTAGTTATGAATCTATTGATCAAAATTGCAATGAAGCTCAAGAACATACATTTTCTTTTCTTTCAAAAACTATCAGTTGTGATAGGTCAGTGTATCATCATGATGGATTCAAATTATAGAGATATGGTGAAGAGGAGAAGAAAGGTTCAGATCAGTAGTTGAGCTTGCATTTTCCTCCGACAGAGGGAGAACAATTTACATTCAACATTGATATCAGTAAAGGCAACCTGCATCACTTCAATTTTTAGTTGGAACAGTATCATGAAGAGGTATTTCTTTGTGTATTTCATGACCCTTTTGCTGATTTTATGGAATCCATGAGCAACATAAAGATCAAAATATTTTTGTCATATGAAGGACAGTTCTGTCATCTTTTCAAATTATGTTTCTGCATGACATGGCTTTCATTATTGTTTGGGTCAAGATCAAGAACGGGTCCAGTAAATCAGTTTTTGATTCAGCTTCATTGGAAGCATCAGTTTACTTGATTAAGAAGCAATACAATGGTTTGAGTAGGAGTAGATAAGAAAATAAGATCACTCTATGAGCATGTAGACTTTTTTAGTTATTGGTTGTTGAATAAGTAGAGAAGGCTACAGGCAGGCTACAGGTTTGCAGAGAATCATTTGTAAAGGCTAGATGACTCAATATCCCAATAGTAAAGGCGAATGGAACTACTAGGTTCTTGGAGCCTCACGGGGGGGTCTCCATCCCAGTTGGAGCTAGATGTTATCTCCTCAAATGGTATTGTAAATTTTGAGAATTTCATTCTTTCGTGCTTAAATTTGTCATTTTACTTGGTCATTTGTCATCATCCATATCTTTAAAATTCCTCATTAAGTCCTCATTCACCATGATGCTCTGGATCCTTATGACTCTGTCCTTAAGCTGCATAACCAAAATTTAAACCTTTTTATTAGTTTCTTTTGAACATTGCTTTAGGATTTCTCATAAAATTTAAATATTCATTTCATTCATTCGTTTTTTTATCAAAAAATGGTCTTGTGTGTGATTTACTAGAAAATCATTAATACACAACACAAATTCAAGCCCACATGCTAACCATGAGTCAACACACCAAGCTTAGTGTAAGCGTTGAGTTTTATACTCTGCTCGCATCATCAAAACAACTATGAATCCAACAATGTATTTAAAAGCCAAAGAATTTAAATATCCTATATAGATGGGATATTTTCCGTGAGAAAATCAAATAGAAAATAAATTAAACTGACAGATGCCAAATGCCCGATTTCCAAGAAGATGAATGCATATGCAGTTGTTCAATGGTAATTGGTTTTTGAAGTGTTTGACTTGTTGAAGGCATAAGACCATGAGGAGGAGCCATGAATAGGTGAAATGCGCAGGTGTTAAGGAAAATGTGCCACAAGTAGTTCATTTCTAGTTGCTAAATTATGCAGTGGAAGGATGTCGAATTTTTAGATCTTGCAGGTGTTTCAAGCACTTTGTCTTATCAGCAAGAGGCGAGTATTTGAGATAGGATTTTTTATGTCTGTATGTTAAATAGTGGAATGGATGCCTAACAATGTGAAATCCAGTGCATCTGATATATCACATATGCACCCTTTGTAAAGGTGCTTAGAGTTGATGGAAATAAAGATCCTTTTCTTGGGCACCGAGAGGTTTTCTTCCACACATCAAATGCACAGGCAACAAGAAATTATCACCATATAAAGCACTACCTAGCACAAATCTCTCCAGCTATAGGTTAAATTCATATGAAGGAGAAAAAACTATGTACATCATATAGATGGGATGTGGTCCCTGAGCAAATCAAATAGAAAATAAATTAAACTGACAGATGACAAATGACCGATTTCCAAGCAGATGAATGCATATGTAGTTCTTCAAGGGTAATTCGTTTTTGAATTGTTTGATTTGTTGAAAGAATCAGGCCAGGAGGAGGAGACATGAACAGGTGCAATGCGTAGGTGTTAAGGAAAAGGTGCCATGAGTAGTTCATTGCCAGTTGCTAAATTATGCAGAGGAAGGATGTCAAATTTTTATATCTTGCAGGTGTTTCAAGCACTTTGTCTTATCAGCAAGAGGTGAGTATTTGAGATAAGAGTTTTTATTTCTGTATGTTAAACAACGGAATGGATCTCTAACAATGTGAAATCCAGTGCATCTAATATCTCACATACACACCCTTTGTAAAGGTGCTTAGAGTTGATGGAAATCAAGAGAATTTTCTTGGGCGTCGAGAGGTTTTCTTCCACACATCAAATGCATAGGAAGCAAGCAATTATCACCATATAATGCACTACCTAGCACATATGGCTCCAGTTATAGGTTAAAGTCATATGAAGGAGAAACAAATATGTACACTCGACACTGTGGAGATGCATCACCAGAAAGTACCTTTGAACAACTCCGATATTATGTCCAACTCCTTCTACTGGATGTTTCTCTGCATATGGCTTCTTTGTATTATTATGCTGATATTGATGCCTTTCACTGCACTAAGATAATTTTATATAAGTTACCAGAAGATCTTTCTGCATGACTAGTGAATACTAGAATAAAGATCCCATGATCAGAAGGGTTAGAACAATCATGTGTTGAACAAGCTTCACATTGCACCTCTAAAAAAGGTTCAACATTCAGGTATTTGTGAAGGACCTTATTCCAAGTACTTTGGCATTTTGATCAATGGTGAACCGGAGATAGTAAAGAATTTTCTCTTGAAGACTCTTCGATTTTAGGCATGGGAGAAACAGATAGTTCATTTCACATTAGAAGAAGGGGTTGTGCCTACTAGTTTCATACAAAGATTGCAGATTTTGGGGAGAATGTAATAGGGAGAATTTCTTCTGTTAATTCTGGATCTTAGTGGATCATCATGTTGCGTGCATACACAAATCTATTGGAGATCATTCACTAGAATATATGCTTGAATGTCAACAAGGAATGAGAATGGGAATTTATGGTTATCCAATTGAAATCCAGGCATTTCTTTACATGGCACTTAAATGTGATCGACAATTGCTTAAACGATAAATTGAAGGAAAATAATTTGTAGATCAAATTGACAAGCATTTTTGGCTTGACTTTCAATAGCTTAATGACATATATAGATATAAAATAGAGGAGTATTCTCACACTGCTAGTGTACAGAGACAATGGTATTATGAAAAGTTCATAGATACTCCTATATTTGTATGAGATATGCACATAGCATAGAATGTTCATGCAATGATGAACCATGATTTAAACACAGCAAAAAAATCAAATGAGCAGCCTTGAAGATCAAGAAGCTTGGAAAACACAATTATGAAGGTTTGAAGAATACTACTAAATCCTTCCTTTTCGGTGGCTATTTCTGTTTGCATAGTTTTCCTTAACCACTGAAGGTAGAGCTTTCGGTGGCTTACAGGTTAGAATTTTGGCTCACAAGCCACCAAAAGCACAGAGACAGGAAAAATGAAGGTATTTTCACTCAGATCAAATGTTTCTGCTGCCAAATCATTTGAGGAAGATTCTAAATGAATGATAAAGTTAAAAGGGATGGAGATCACTCTCTCTTTTAAGTTTTTGAAGTTGATGCAAAGGATATAAAGGCTAAAGAGATTTTCTATTTTTAGTTAAGATATTGCCCAGCTGTCAAAGGGAGATTTCAAGTGCCTTGTCATCACCTTGAAGGTTGTTGAGCGTGTAAAAGATTGTTGAAGAAGCTGAGGAATGTTGAAGATCACAGATTATGATTAGGATTTGATTCCTTTGAGTTAGGATCTAATCCTATGACTTGATAACTGTTTTAATTTTATTCTATTATTAGTATTATAGATCCATTTTAATAGGATTTTAAACTATTATGTAAAGGCTATAAAGCCTAGTGTTTTGAAGGAGAGGAGGTTGGAGTCTGGAGACTAGACCATGTTGTTTTTGCACTATACCTTTACATATAATACAGATCACAATTTCCTTTCACTGTTAATGTCAGATTGTCATCTTCTCTCTTTTTCATGTGTTTTGAATGATTACTATTATCTAAGTTTGTCTAGTTGCAAATGACTATCATCTTATTAGTCAACTCATAAACATTGATTAAATAAGTAATCTGTGTTATATTTATTTATCCCATCACATATCTGTTATGGTTGATAGATAAAAACTTTCTTCACCCACCAGTTCAATTACTTATCTAATTATTGATTTTTGAAAGAATTCTCTCATCTGGTTATATTACTAAGTGTCTTAAGTGTGAACCAGTCATTTATGTATCCCATTTGATCCAACATGCACAGTAAACCAAAACATATTTTAAGTTACCAGGCTTCTTCAAGCTACAACCTGAAAAGGACTCCTGGAGTGATAGCACTTAACTCGTAGGAATTTTTATCAGTGTTGTTTATGAGCATTACTCTATTTTGAATGTGAACTATTGTATGCATTGCCTGTGACCAAAATATATCTGTCAATTTGGAATCCATTAGCATTGTTCGAGCAATTTCCTGTACTGTCCTGTTCTTTCTTTCAACAACTCCATTATGTTGAGGTGTCTTAGAAACGGAGAATTGCCTTTTTATTCCATGACTGTTGAAGTAGTCCATAAATTCCTTTGAAGTGAACTCTCCTCCATTATCAGATCTCAAGCATTTTATTCTTGAATCCATCTCATTTTCTACCATTTCCTTGTAGATCTTGAAGTTTTCAAAATCTTTTGACTTGTTCTTGGGAAAGAAAACTACAGTGATTCTTGTATAATCATCAACTAATAACATAAAGTATCTCTCACATTTTAGTCCCTTTATTGTAGTTTTTCCAACTAGTTCAATATGCATAATTTTCAGTGGTCTTGTTGTTGAATATTCCTTTGATTTGAACCTGGTCTTTGTTTTCTTTCCTTGTTGACAATGCTTGCAAAAAGTGTTGGTTGGTTTCGTGATCTGGGGCATTTCTCTCACTGCTTCTCTTTTGCTGACTTTGACAAGGTTATCAAAATGCATGTGACCCATTCTTCTATTCCATAGCCAACTTTCTGTTGATATTATGGTAGCTGCGGGAGGTATTTACCTCCACGTGTAAACCTAACAATAATAGAATACTCCGGGAAGCAAGAAGAAACCCTAATGAGTTGGCTAATAACCCTAGAAGACATTTCGATCAAAAAGATAACTTGTATTAGGTTATTAGCCTCCAAGAGAAGAAGTCATCCAGAAGAAATAATATATATTGAACAGACAGATACCGAGAATGAAAAATCACCCCAGGCAATTAACCAAAATTACTATAAATACAGGAGGGCAGTCTTAATTCTAGCAGGCAGTCTCAGAATTGTAGAGTAGCACTTGTGCACACTACAGTGCCTAGTTTTGTGTGTAGGTTTGGAGGAGAGATGCCATTACAGCTGTTGCAACTAGCAGATCACGTTTGGCTTGGAATATCTCTTGGTTAGGGTTTGGACTATTTGATCAACTCTTGTTGGTGCGCTATCCTTAGGGAAAGGTGCACTACCCTTTGTTTGGATATATAGCCTAAGGTTTTCTTCCGGAGCAATTCTCTGTCAAGGTTAAGGTGCTCGAAGGGTGGCTTTGGCCTATGGTTGGGTGACAATAGCTATATTGTCAATGGTAAAATGAGCACATACATTATATTCTAATAAGTTATGGGCCCACACCTCCTTCATTCACTCTAACCGCTGGAAGGAAACATAGCCAGAAGGATATTAATCTCATTGAAGAACTTCTGCTAGGGTTTCTAGCAAGAGAAAACACCGAAACACTGTCTCTAAGGTTACTACCAGGTGAAATTACAGAAACCCTAATCCTCTCATTGAGGCACCTTAAGTGAAGGGATTGACCTAATATTCAGATAGATCAGTGTGCCCTAGCCTATTGCATCACCTGATACTCTCATCAAGCCAAGATGTCAAGTTTGAGTTTTTGGTCAAATCTAGGGTTGACCAAGTCAAAGCAGCCATGACTTACTCTATGAAGTCAAAAAACAAGTTAGATGGAGCTTCTAACTTCAGAGCATGGAAAACAAGGATTGACCTCATCCTTTCCAAGAACAAAGTGTTGGATATCGTGAAAGGAAAGCATGAAACCAGAGTTTGAAGAAGGAAAAGAGAAGAAACCACAGAACACTGCAGTTATGGAGAAGTTCAAAGACTGTGACATCAATGTTATGAGTATCATAGTGGAATATATAGAAGACCACTTGATACCCTACATGTCCCATCTTGACTCATCGAAGAAGATGTACGATGCCCTAACAAACCTCTTCTCAGTCAGAAACATTGGACAAATAATGAGTCTGAGGAATGAGATCTGTGACATAAAGATGAATTATGATGACAACACAACATCATACTTTGTGATAATCTCTCAGTTAAGAGATAAAATACAAGCTATTGAAGAGATCACTTCAGAGAAGGAATTGGTAAACATAGTACTCAATGGTCTTCCCAAGACGTGGGATGCATTTTCTGCAAGCATGAACACAAGGAAGGAGTATCCTACATTTGAAGAACTTTGGACTTGGTGTGCTCAAGAGGAATCCAGGATCAGTTCAAAAGAGAAACCCCAAATAAAGTACAATGATCAAGCCTTCACAGCAAGATTCAAGAATCTCAAGAAAAAAGGGAAGTTTGGTTCAAAGAGGAAGACAAATCAAGAGAAAGATATTTTAGAAATACAATCCTTCAATTGTCAAAAGTATGCTCACTACAAGAGTCATTGTCCCGAGATAAAGAAAAGTAAGGAGAAACACAAAGCATAAGTTGCCTAAGAAAAGGAACCTACAAAGAACACTAAGCAGGATGAAAGAGACTTCTTCTTCTGAAGGTAACAATATTCTTATTTCTTGTACATACCTTGTTTTCTTAGTCTCTGTACATATCTTGTATATCTATCTCTTATAATATAATATGTTCCAAGAATAACTATACTCATGGAAGAAAAACAAGATAAGGATTGCTATCATTATACAAGTCAAATAATACACATGAAAAGATGAAATACATCAAACAAATAATGTGGAAGCTATTACAAGATAAGCCAAAATCGTAATCAATCATGAAAAGACTTAGAAGAACCAAAGACAGAAAGAAGTTAGAAATCAAGAGAAAATTGGAGAAAGACTTATGACGTTTTACAAAAGAACAATAAGATGGAAGCATGGACTCTGTTAGACAGAGGGAGCTGATTATATATTGCAGAAGACAATAAGGATGAAGACAAAAGCGTGGACTCTATTAGACGAAAGGAGTTGATTATATGCACTTATACATGAAGCAAGGATTAGGAGGGAGATAATCTTATGATCTATTGAAGATGATGAAATATATATCCATGGTAGAAGCCATGCAAGACAATATGTGTTTAGTTCAACCTCAGAAGAAGTATTCTTCGAAGATAAGCCTTAAAGTATCCCTGGTTGTCCATCCACATCCATGATTCCATAATGAAAGGAAGAAGTGGAATCTTTAGGGCATGGAATCTATATGAAACTCTATGGACCTAAGAGCTAAGGAAAAACATTATGAAGAACATGAAGATTCCAAGAAAGGGAGAGAAGCCAGAACAACCAGTCATTAAGAATCACAAGATTACCAGCCTGATATGAACTCACTAAAAGAAATCAAGAAGAGGAGTTGAAAGTTGTGATGAAGAACAGTGTGTATATGCAATCATTGTAAGATCCAGAACTAAAGGTTCTCCCAGATTGAGGGAGAATACTATGACGATTACTTGTTCTAGTAAACCAAAAATACCTCTACATGAGTCATTATATCATCTGAGATATCCATGGGTTGGATATCTACATTAAATGAATGCAAAGACTATTCTCTAGAGAAATTGAATAAAGAATGTATGAAGAGAAACCTCAAGGCTTTGAGGTATACCAGAAAGAGACCCTTGTATGTAGATGGAAGAAGACAACTTGGTGGAGAACCTCCAATGCACAACAGAAGCATGGTGAATATTTTCTATAACAAGATATTGTATCAAGATGATTACTCAAAATATCAAATCTCATGATGACAGAAGAAGTTCCACATGGATATGTTCCAGTTTTACAATAATGATATACCTTGTTGATCAGAGATACATGAAGCCTTCAGAGAAGACCAATGTTCCAGACTGAAGTACATTTGAAATCAAGCATTACATTATCCATGATGAAGGCCAGAAAGGAGAAAGTGGTTCTATAATACATATCTCCATAGATGAGCAGATAAGAAGACATTTTGATAAAGATTCTTTTCAATATGAAAGAGTTTGTGTACTCAAGATGGAGCTCATGGAGACGACTTCCTTATTGAAAAAGGAAGAGATGACTCCCAGGTTGGGAGGGAGCACTAATGTATTATTGATTGATGGATATGATGAGAAGATTCTTTCCAATTTGGAAAGTGGATTCAGATTTTTGATGGACAGACATTTTCCAGTTCGGAAAATGGTCCATATTGTTGATGTACCATAGACAACAACTTCCCATTGTGGTTAACATGGTGAGTTTTCTAGGGAAGTCTCTCTTTTTGAGGGTTACTCAAGAACACTGGCCTGCCTCGCTGGACAACGACTTCCCATTGTCATTAACATGGGCGGTGGTCTGTTTTGGAGGTTGGTGTAGGACATACATTTTCTCTTGTGGTTAACATGGGAAATGGTCCAGACATTCATTCCTTAGGGCGGATTCATTCTCTCCAGGTTGCACTTTGTTTAGTGCCGAAGGAATGGCCCAGGGTGGGGAATGGTCCAGGTTCAACAATTGGGGACAGACATTCCTTAGGGAAAACTCATTCTCTCCAGGTTACACTTTGTCTAGTGTCATAAGAATGGCCCAGGGTGGGGAATGGTCTAGGCTCATAAATCAAGACAATTATTCTTCCTTGCTTAAGAAGAATAGTCTAGATATCTCATCATTGATATTTTACCTTCTGAGGGCAGATGCTCTTCCAAGATATCACAGATGTGAGTGGAAGAATGGCCCAAATGATTCAACTTATATCATAACATTGTTTCTCTGTAGGTTGATATCAGATGATTGTTATGAAGACTGTATGTCTCTAGAATAGTAGATTCATACTACTATGGTGGATGTGTTCCATTGTTTGTGACTATACGTCATTGATCAAGTACTTGTGTGCTACTTGGTGTGGTAGTGTACCACTGAATTGTAGTTGTGTACTACTATGGATAGACACAGTTGTGTTCTATTGAATGATATTGTTATGATTTCCTTGAAGACTATCAGCAGTGTTTTAAATGATTATCAGCTAGATGGATGATCAATTAATAGAGATTTCCCAGACAAAAAATGGTTCGGAACATTTATTCTTCTAGATTATAAGAATGGCTCTTGTGTCACTCTATGGAGTGAGAATCATGTCTAATTACTTAGATAGAGTATGGTTCTGAGAGATGATGTAGCTGATGACAATGATAGTGATGATGGTGCTCATGATCTAATCATAAGATAGTCTAGACGACTATGTTGATGCTACCAAGTGAATGGTATGTTTGTTCTCAAGACCATTTCTTGTAATACCTCCCTAGCTAGGAGGGAGTGTTGATATTATGGTAGCTGCAGGAGGTATTTACCTCCACGTGTAAACCTGACAAGAATAGAATACTATGGGAAGCAAGAAGAAACCCTAATGAGTTGGCTAATAACCCTAGAAGACATGTCGGCTCAAAAGGATAACTTGTATTAGGTTATTAGCCTCCAAGAGAAGAAGTTGGCTAGAAGAAATAATATATACTTAACAAACAGATACCCAGAATGAGATGTCGGCCCAGGCAGTTAGCCAAAATTACTATAAATACAGGAGGGCAGTCTTAATTCTGGAAGGCAGTCTCAGAATTGCAGAGTAGCACTTGTTCACACTGTAGTGCCCAGTTTTGTGCATGGGTTTGGAGGAGAGCTTCCATTGTAGCTTTTGTAGCTAGCAAATCACGTTTGGCTTGGAGTATCTCTTGGTTAGGGTTTGGACTATCCGATTAGCTCTTGTTGGTGCGCTATCCTTGGGGAAATGTGTGCTACCCTTTGTTTGGCTATCTAACCTAGGGTTTTCTTCTAGAGTGATTCTCTGTCAAGGTTAGGGTGCTCGGAGGCTGGCTTTGGCCTATGGTTGGGTGACAATAGCAATATTTTCAATGGTAAAATGAGCACATACATTATATTCTAACACTTTCATCTTCCTTTCCTAGACAACACTTTTCATTTCCAATTTCACTTAACACATATATGTTGTTTGAAGTTCTTGCAGCTGTACCGACCAATTTCCCTGAACCTTCTCTTCGTATCTCATACTTTTTTGAATCGAAAGTAACTTTATGACCTTGGTCACACATTTGACTCACACTTAGAAGATTATGTTTCATATCTTATACCAGTAGAACATTTTGTCCCTTTTTATTCTTGTTCCCAATTCATATTGTGCCTTCTCCAATGATTTTGGCTAAATTATCATTTCCTAAGGAGACTAATCCATTTATTTCATTCACAATGTAAGAAATTTGTCTCTATCACTTGTCATGTGTTTTGAACACCCATTGTCAACATACCAATTGTGTTTCTTCTTATTAGCTTGTAGAGCGGTTGTGCATTCATCATTGCTATATTGATCTTTCTTTCTTATCCATGTCATTTTTTGAGGTTCTTGTATGTGACTGTTGTTATTCTATTGAGGCTCTTTAGGAGGGACTGTCATTCTGTAATTTTTGTCCACATGTCCAAAATTATTACATTTGTAGCATTCCACTTCCGTGCTCAAAGATTCAAACATGTTGTAAATTATTCTTTACGTTTCACTAGGTCTTCCTGAGTAACCCCTTTGTGTATGACTCTCAAAGTTGTTATTGTTCCTGTTGTTAGCTCTGCAATTCACAACTTTATGCCCAAAATTATTATATGCATAACATAAACCAAAAAATATAGTTTGATACCTGGGAGTTGAAGATCTTATGAAAGAAGGTGATCTTATGAATCCTTCTTC